>OMNV01029354.1:2612-51332 GCA_900303265.1 Brotula barbata
GGAGGGAGGAGGGGGGAGGTTCCTGTGACTGTTGACAGCCTCAAACCGAGGACAAGCAAACAGGATCTTCAGGTGTGAGTGGAGTGAGAGAGAGAGAGAGAGAGAGAGAGAATGAAGATATGTTTTTTATATCTGAGAATAATATCTATCTATCTATCTATCTATCTGTCTATCTGTCTATCTGTCTATCTGTCTGTCTGTCTGTCTGTCTGTCTGTCTGTCTATCTATCTATCTATCTATCTATCTATCTATCTATCTATCCTATCTTTTCTTGAAAAAATTATATATACATGCGAGACCTAAAGAATCTCTTCAATTCATTCAAAAGTAATGGGTAATAACTTAAAGTTGGTTATAATAGTGCCACCATGAGGCTGACTGGTACTTCAACGGATCCTACCGGGGGCGGTGAGGATCATTAGACAGTAAAATGCAGTGATTGATGAGGAATCATGGATGATAAAGCATCCAGGAAATCAAACTGAACCAAGCTGAAAGCGTTGTTTTTGATGATGATGAACACGTGAATATTTGTATCAAATCATAAACAAAGAATATTTCATGCCGCCCCTCAGTCGTTTTGGCCCTGATGAGCTCCGCCGGGTTACGATTGTGTGATCTACAGAGAAGCCACTTAGCGAGCGCCCATTAGCCAAAAAAACCCACAGAGGAAAAACACGAGCGACCGAGAACAATGGTGCAATTGTTTTCCTGGCACAGTAAAGGAAGATATGAAATGCTTTTAATATTCCCACTCCGGGCTGCAGACTGGTTCGCCTCCTTTCCAGGAGGCCTTATTCAGCGCGGAGCCCTGGGGGAAACAGGTGGATTTTAGGTGCGTTCCCTCACTGTGCCTCCACAAACGCACAAACAACGGGAGACAACATCTCAGAATGGACGGCCCAGTTCAACTGTTTTTAATTAGCTGGTAATAATGCCTCGGTGTCCCAGGTCTGCATCATTTGCATACCTCACGAGTCGGAAAGGGGCCATTATGCCCCATCATGCCACCCGGAGCTATTTTTTTGGGGGGGGGGGGCGGCTCTATGTGGACTTGGCAGGGGTGCCAGTTTCTGCATTTCAACACAAAGCGTTTTGTTTTAGTGCTAATTGCAGACAGGCAAAGGCAGATGGGCCCCGTTTCTTCCTCCGCTCTGTGGGTGACAGTTATTGACAATCGGCCCTGTCTAGCCATAATAAGCCAGAGGCAGAGGAATCAAGCACTTCCAACATAAACACTGCAGGGAGAGGCGCATCAAATACAACGGCTTTCACCTTGACAACTGTAACTACGTTCAACAAATTAGTCCCAGAATCCCTGGCTGCTCACTGAGGCCGCCTTTGGTCTGACTGACGGTAGGGATCCCTCATGTTCGCCCTTTGTTTTCAGTGTCGTGAGTGGAAATGGGTTCAACACGCCAGTTTGAGTCCCACTGAGGTGCACGGAACTCTTGTTTTAACACGATTCTGTCATTTTTAACGTCAATGACAATTTTTGGTTTTGTCATTTTCGCAAATCCTCCAAAGCATCAGATGATTCCCTTTTAAGTTATTTAATCCGTTTTGGATTGAATAACTTAAAGGATCTTGCAGGTGCAGGTCTTCCTGAAAAGTGCTTCCCATGTTCTATTTGGCTGAAACATGTAGCAGTGTATGTGTAATTTAATATATTAATGTGTAATTTAATATATTATCTAAACTCAACTGTCCATTTAATGTTTTCCTGTCTTATTAAAGAGACAAATGTGCTTCAGGATGAACTTATTTATGATAAGCAGACAACAGAAGCTTGAGTCTAAACAAACATAATGTAAAATAGTGAGAGCATGGTACGTCTCCTGTCGTCCTTCCTCTTCCTCTTCCTCTTTCTCTTCCTCTTCCTCTTCCTCTCTGTGTTACTGTGTGAGGATCAAAGATGGGCGACATCTCGGTCAACTTACACCTGAGGTTTCAGTCTGTGGCACCGTGTTGAGTGATTCTCAATCTTGTGTGAGGCGGTTTGTAGGGTCACCGCCTGTGTGTGACCCTGGGCTGTTACTTCGTTCCCCTGATGGTCCCAAACCTTCATCCTGCACTTTGTCACACCAGCTTCAAAGGAGGGAAGACACACACAGACTCACACACATCACACATCAAACGTACACCGCCACTGCTTCTGCCAATCAAACCATGGCATGGCCATTAGTGTGTTCTATTTATTGTTGGTTTGTTTTCTCTTTTTTGGTAGAATCTTTCAACCAAACTTTCCTTGTAGTGGTTTCTAATATCAAGTAAATGTCAGAATATTTCAAATCTAAATTTCTAGATTCTGCACGTATTTGTGTTATTTTATTTTATTTTATTTTATTTTATTTTATTTTATTTTATTTTATTTTATTTTATTTCTAAATCATGTATCATTAAATGAATCAATTCATACATTATAGTTTTTTGGTTTTTTTACAAGATTAAAGGTTCAAACAGCTGGTTTGTAGTTTTGGCAAAAATGTTTCCATTTTTACAAATAAAATCTAAAAAAGAGACAAGGTGGTGAAAACATTAACAGAGTGAGAAATAGCAGAAATGAAAAGAAAAAATGCTGAATTCAGCATGAATGCAGCATCCACAGCTTCATGTGACGGGGCAGCTCCAGGCTACGCACACACACACACACACACTTAGGTATCAGTGCTGTCAGTGAGCTGCTCTTGGCTCTGAATCTGACTTTGCTCTTTTCCCTCTGAGGAGTTTCAGCGTCGCTCACATGGACTGGAACGCAGGTGGTCCAATATCCTGCCAAAAAGTGATCTGAATCTGAATCTGCGCAAATTACAGCACCTGAAAACTTCTCTTTCATAGCATGTTCAGACGAAGATCGCTCTCTCCCATCTCTCTCTCTCTCTTTTCTTCCCTTGCCCCATCTGTCTTTCTTTTCTACTTTTACAAGTTTCTTATCTTTGGTTCGTCTCATCACCTCCTCCTCTAGTTTTTGTTTCATATGTTCAGAGCACCAAAACTAACACAATTGTAGAAATTGAATTGTAGAAAGTGTGAAAAATGTGAAACCTTTTTCATATATTTCTTATACAGATAAAAAATGAGGTATTTTTTACAATCTGATAAATTCTAATTTGTCAGGTAATTCAGGTCATGTGTTTATTTGTACTTTGGTGCAAGCAGTCAAACAATGAAGAAAGACCAATAAAAAGGTTTTAACACAAATCTAATTGGGACAAATTGTTCCTACTTGTATTTATTACAATAATGTGTGAAATATAGAAGGTTTGGGTTCACTGTGTTTCAATGTGGGGCTTTTAACGCTTTCAGATCATCAGAGGAAGGAAGGAAGGAAGGAAGGAAGGAAGGAAGGGAGGAAGGAAGGAAGGAAGGACGTTACTTCCAATATAATGTATGGTAGGGAAGATAATATAATTAAATCGCCAAAATCAATAACAGAGAACTTTTTTTGTCATTCAGTTCAGGAGAGTTTTATTCTTTTGGATGAGTTGCAAAAAGGAAACAAGGAAAGAAAGAAGGAAGGAAGGCTCTAATCTACAATGAATGTACTGTACCTGCTAATTAAAGCCATCAAATGAGTAAAAGTACAGTGTTTTCTTTTCAAATGTAGTAAAGTAAAAGTGGCTACAAACTTTTATGCGATTATTATTCTAAACTACAAGTACCTCAAAGGAATACTTCAGTGCAGTACTAACAATTGATGTTATTCCACCTGATTTTTTCTGTATTTCTGTAAGCTGTAATATCGAAAAAGTATATTCCAGTCTAAAATTCACAAAAAAACACTTAAAAATTAGGTTTTCCTTGTTTTTCACTTTCCTTACTATGTAATGTTTATCTGTTATGTCTTTACTGGCGTATGGCAGTTTTAGTTACCATGACAACAAAGTGGAAAATGCAGCCACGACAGAGGAAAATTACAGGAATTAATGAGTCATTTTGACCACAGTGTTAACAAAAGTGTGGTTTTGTACAGATCTGGAGTCAAATGTGGCTTTTGTTATATATATTTTATAACTTTCCAGACATTTACAGCAGCAAAGTGATGAGAACGGATGAGGTTTTCCTCCCAGCATGAGTTTGGTTCGTGGGTCTTGGTGGGAATGAGGAGGTTGTATTTTTCAGGTTATGGGACTGTCACACATTCTCAGCCTGTTCTACAAACAAACTGAGTTTTGTGCACAGATAGAGACAAAAGGCAGGCTTATGGGTGAGGCAAGGAGGAGTCGGGTGGATCAAGGAGTGATGTGGGAAAGGTGGAATCTCCCAAAAGTCCTCCTGGGACCACCACCAGGAAGAGAAATGTCAGATTTACAGGATTGCAGGTTCTCCTGGGAAACATGGAGGCTTTGACGCACTTACATGGACATATTCACACACATAAGCTGGGAAAGAAATGAAAGAACTCAGACACTAATGCACCCCACGCACACACACACACACACACACACACACACACAGCCTGCATGATTCTTGAGAACGTAAGACGGTGGATCTGTCACACACACACACTCAGGCATATTCAAACATGCAGGGCCACACAAAACCTGCCTGGAATAGCTGGAATACAGACGTCTGATGATGCAAATACACACACACACACACACACACACACACACACTCAATGTCAGATGTTCATGATTTACTTTTAATGGGAAAATGGTTTCTGCCAACAAACACACAACATCTTTCCTCTAACTCCACTTTGCTAAATGACTAAAATAAGACGTTCATTTAAACTAACGTGAAATAGTGCACTCAGACTTGGAATTTATTTTAGATTTTCATTTGGGGGGGTCGGGGCCAGGGCATCGCGTAAGATTTCTTTATAAGCAATATTACAAAATTGGTGGGGTTTTTTTTGTAATTTTACATTAATCATTATATTTTTTAGCTTGTTAGAGCAATAAAAACATTGTAAATGATGATGGTGATGATGATGATTATCATTATTATTTATTGACTGGCTTACTTAAGACTTACTTGTATTTTCAAGAAAATTCTACAAACAACAAATCAAGAACTTTCCAATAGATAATTAATTTTGTGTGTTTTTAATGTAATTAGATATAGATTTGTTTTACCCACAGGTCCCAACCCAAATGACAAAGTGACAGCTTTACTCGAATGCGTTATGTTTTTCCCAGGTTAGAGGGTGGAGGTGATGGAGGATGTGGGGCCTGTGGGACCCCGGCTACAATAATACAGGAGATTATAAAGATTACAGTTAAAGAGCACCTCCTCCTGTGAAGCTCCTTCTAAACACCAGCTCCCATCAGAACGGTCCGGGCTGCTCAAGGAAACAGCAGAGATTAAACCGGTTATAACTGTAATCCCTCTGTGCTGGAACCAGGCCAAGACTGAAGAGAGAGAGAGAGAGAGAGAGAGAGAGAGACCTTATTCTATTATTCCATTTTATTCCATTCCATTACAATATGCAAAGACAAAAAGACATCAACTCTACAGACAGATAAAATCATCCAAAAACAGTTGAATAAAATTATATTTCTGTCCACAAAAGTAAGGAAAAATCAAATAAAACAAATCTATGTTACAATAAAAAGGAACAAATACATGTCTGAGAGGGAAGTCTCTGTAATTCAGTGTGTGTACTATCTGTGTGCGTGTGTGTTGTTTTCCAGAATGTGTGTGCTGCGATGCCAAAACGCAAAGAGCTCACTGCAATCCCATGTCAGCATGATGGCTAACAAAGCTGGCCAAACAACGAACAGTTGGTAAAGTTCAGAGGTCGATCCATTTTAGATTATTAGATTACTTCATGTGAACGGGTTAAACAGAAAGAATCGTAGTAAATTAATGAAATGAAAGACGGACTGAGTGATTGGCTGATGGGTAGCTGAGCTGTCAGACGCACTGACAGGCCTGCTGACTCAGAGTCTGAGAATGAGATGCAGACATCGGAATGAAGAGAGCGAGAGAGAGGGAGAGAGAGAGAGAGAAACTAATGAAACATTTAGCAAACAGAAAGTGGAAAATAACTCTGTTAAGATCATCTCTGATAACTGCTTCATTACTTCATTGTCAGACCACACACATGGATCATACACACACACACAATATGTATACCTGGGTGGGCTTGGCTGCTCGAGGGTACAGGTGTAGTTGGACACCCATATCACCATGGAAACGACAAAAATTGAACATAAATACATCCTTGTATGATAGAAAAAAATATGAAATAAATATCTGCCTGAATAATGCAAAGGCGGAATAAATTAACAATCACAACAACTTCATTACTTTACTCCAAGCCACGGCGTGCATAGTTCAAGGTTTCAGTTTTAATGTTGATCCAAAGAAAATCCAACTCTCTAGCTGTAGTTTACCCGCTCCACCTGCAGAGGGCAGTGCAGCATCACAGCATCAGACTGAGGGATTTTTACAAGGATGATCAACCGGATTTATGCTGGCATATTTTCTGTTAAAAAGCTGCTTACACATATTACAACAGAAATTTGAAATTTGTTTTGACTCCCGAGCAAAATGAGAACGTGTAAATGAGGTTTTAATCTCTTAAATTTACTGTTATTACTATTATTTGTATTTATTTCCAAAGATACTAAATATATCAGGATGTAAGACTGAATAAATTAGGATTACTGAAATGAAGTTCATTATGAGAAACCATTAAATGTCTTCAAAATGCTTGAAGTTAACCATAACTGTTTGTTAAGGTTTGCATTCAATTAACAATTCATTTACTAATAGCCAAGGTTAAACATATATGGCACCAGTTTTATTTGTTGTGGCGCTCATTTCATATATTTCCTTATATAAATTCATGAGGTGTTTTTCTATCATAAATTCATATATACTTACATAAATGTTGTATTAAGATGGGTGCAGGCAATTAAATTAAATTAAATTAAATTAAATTAAATTAAACAGCATGCAAAACATAATATATATGTGTGTTTATACTGTATGTATGTACAAATAGACATGGTATGATTCAGATAGGTACAGCAGTATCTAAATGGGTGAGGTGAATGTGTGTTTATGCTGCGTGTGAGGTCTTACAAACTCACGTTCAGCGGTTTTACTCTGCAAATCAATGATTATGAGTGTGAATCAGGCGTGAGGATGACATCTACCTGCAGGTCCCCGGTCCCAACAACATGTTATCAATCTTTTATCGCCTCTTAATGAAGTCTGGAGGAGGTGGTGTCTGCTGTCTGGTGCTGCTCGTGACTGGGCTTCGTTCTCTTTGTCAGGAGGTGTTGAAGGAGGTGAGGAATCCTTTTACATCACCTGGCTGGATCTTTGCACAGAATAATGGAGGACAAGGATGCAGGTCTTGGTTTTTTTTTCTTCTGAGTCATCTACAATCAGCCAAATATTATCTGAAATATCACCTGAAATCAAGAAACACACAAGTGAATTATTTCAACTGATCATACTTTGTGGCGTCATTGCAAAATTACAACAATATGGCATGTTTATAGTGGAGTTTTTCTGGCAGGAGAGATTTTGTCCAAACAGACTTACTGCAGATTGGCCTGGATTCGTGTTTTGGGCTGAGTTTACAGGAAGCAGACAGGAAGAGAAAGTCCTCCTCCTACTGTGATCGATGTGTTTAAGGTCGGGGAGTCCAAACTTCTGTCTTATGTAACAGTAAAGAACACAAATCTGATGATGCCAAACTTTACTCCAAGATTTCTGAGTGTAAAGGAGAGATTCAATCTGACACCAAAAAGCCTTTTTATTGAATTTCTTCTCTCAAACTTCACCTTAAAATTCCAAGAAAAAGGAGATGAGATGTGAATGCAAACATGTCAGAACATGGCACATTTTGCATGACAATAAACAGCGTTATTGTTTAGTTTGTTTTCTTTTTGTTATGGAAACCTCTGAGCCTGTCAGTCACTGTCAGGTTTAAAAGTTTGTTTTGGATTACAAGTAAAAAAATAAACACTTTAGACTTGTAACGGAATAGAGCACATGTGGAACTTGACGATGTCCCAGTCCGTGTTTTTTGTTTTCTTGTTTTTCGTTCCAGGAAACAGAACACTAACACGCTCATCCTCCCACTTATCTCTTGCACCATATCAGTTTGATTTATGTTTCCTCCCTTTCTGGAGGAATCCCTTTAAGACCCGAGCTGCTGGTCGTGGTCAAATCAAACCAGACCATGGAGTCCCAGAGAGATGTACTCGGGGCCACTGCTCTTTTCCTCTTCGCTCTCATTTCCCACAGTGAGTTTAAGATGACAATATTTTCTATGGATTAAATACTAAATTACTTTTGGTCATTTGGTTATTAGAGCAAATTAGAGTTTGTTTGTTTTTTGTTTGTGTGTATTTGATGGTTCTGATGGTTCCAGGTGAGGCGATCATCGGAGGCAGAGAGGCCGAACCGCACTCGCGCCCCTACATGGCCTCCATCCAGGTACCGGACGGCGAGAATCTGAGACACGATTGTGGAGGCTTTGTGGTGGCTGATCAGTGGGTCATGACCGCAGCACACTGTCTGCCTACAGGGTGAGTCCACATACCTGTCACCATGATGGCCTCCATCCTAAAAACAACAGAGTCAGGTAACAGGAAATTTACATCCATACTAGATTACTGTTATCTCTCATCTGCTTCATGTTACGGAGCGACATCATGCAAAATGATATTAGAAGTCAACAGGAAGTGACCATAGAAAAGCTTTCTACTACCTAGGAAACAGGAAAACACCTCCAGCTTTGAGTACAGCTGCTCTGGAGGCTGTGGATCCATACAGAGGCCTACAGACCGGCAACATCGAATATCTCCAGAATATAAAAAAACATCAGCGACCTGAAAAGACCTGAGAGCTCATTTTCATTCTGCGTCCATGTACGTTCTTGAATCAGTCAAAGCTTTATTGACGATCAGGCTGAAATTGGGGCGAACTTTCAAAGCCTAGCACAATCAAAGTCTTCGTATGACCACTGAAGAAACTTTGTATCATTTTAAGAAATTTAAACTGTTTGTTAACAGTCTAAAAATGAGCTAAATAGAAAGGGGGAAATACTTTTACTTGAATATGGCCAAATACTCATTCTCTGTGAGCATTACGTTTAGGCCTTAAGTAGACAAATCACAGCATTGTGTTTGGAGGATTGTGTACTGATGTATGTTTCCTCAGGTCCGATGGAATGAAAGTGGTACTGGGCGTCCACTCTTTGAGTGAAGCTGAGGAGACAAAGCAAATGTTCAACATACAGAAGTATGGCATTCACCCAGACTTCAACCCCCACAACTATGACAATGATATCGCTTTAATCCAGGTAACCATCACTTATACTGAAATACATGACCGTACCTTTGACTGCTGTAATTAGCTTTATACACTTTTTTATAGGTTATAAGTAATCGTTTCCAGCACGAAAACTCAGAAGGTCTTGTTTTGTTTTGAAAGCAAGAGACTCACAGCAGCACAAGCTTTATATTGTTTCGTTTAATATTCATTATTAAGCTGTTAATTCAGTCAAATAGCTAAAAATGTTGACGCAGGATTAAAAGAATGATGTTTTTTTTTTACCTAATGTTATTCTGATTGTAGTACTTTTACATTTTTCACCCACAAATGAGAGCCAACAATGATTTCCTGTGTGCTGTTTGCAGCTGGATCGTCCCTTCAACAGCTCAGAGGCTGTGAGAGCCGTGGAATACTTGCGAACAGGCGGCATCAACCCTGGCACCGACGCAGAGGTTGACACAGCTGGATGGGGATCCTTGAACAACCTGGGCGAGCGACCGGACAAGCTGAGAGAGGTGGTGGTTGAAGTGGTCAACCCCATGCGGTGCAGACGCAGCGACTACTTTGGCACAAAGTTCACCAACAACATGATATGTGCTCACAAATTATGCCCGGATCCTTGTGACCAGCTGTATAAGAAGGAGGACTCCTGTGATGTAAGTGTGACTTTCTCCTCCTCCAGTGAAGGAGCGCTCATCGGTCTCACCTGTTCATCCGTCTGGGTTTATTTAGTTACATTATATTTCACCACTTAAACACTCTTTAGTTCACTCTTGCTCTCAGTTATCAAGGACTTTGGATGCATATAATTACCTTTTCACTCTAATATTCCATTAATATTTCAATAAAGCAGATGGAATTTCTTTGAATTTCTGGAGATGTTATGATTTTTTTAAAGCTCCAACTAATTTACACAACAGTGTTTTTGATTTCCCTTAATTTTCTCTTTATTCTGGATGTTTTGGATGTCATTTTATACAGATTTCCTCAAATTCATCCTCCTTATATATCTATTATCTTTTTAAACTTCACCACGATTCAAAGTTGAAGATAAATAAGTTTGATAATAATTCCTGTTTAAGATGGATCAACCTACACCGTTGGTTTATTGGCCTTTTAAATGGAATTTGGATAATGAGGGTTGATCACTAAATACCAGCATCATGTGATAATCCTGTAAAACGGGAAGTTTGATCAGACTGAATATCAACTTGGACCTGCAGAGGATAAATCTTCAGCTACTAAATGAGGCTGTGCAGATTCACCCTCTTTGCCTGTATGTTAATATCAGATTATGGGTTATTTCATCTCAGACAGACACGTGAGAGCATGACAGCTTAATCTGAAGCGTCTCCTCTAACTGTCGTCCTCTTCTCTTTCAGGGTGACTCCGGTGGTCCTCTACTTTACAACGGGGTGGTAGTAGGGATCACTTCTAACGGAGGGAAGAAGTGTGGCAAAATAAAAAAGCCTGGAATATACACCGTCATCTCCCACTACACTCAGTGGATTGACACCACCATGAATCTGGCACCCACACCGCCATCAGACCAGATCAGTTAAAGGAAGACACATAGTATTACAAAATCACAGGTTTTGCTTCTACCACGACTTTACAAAATAAAGCTGACAAAATGCAAAAATTGTCTTTAGACTCCAAAGCGTTAAAAGCTGTTTGATTAGCTGACTTTGCATAACGACACAAAAGCTTCACATTTGTAACTGTCACTGTCAGGAATGTATATTCTATGGCATTTTATCAAATCACCTAATAAAGGAATAAATGAAGTAGTTGTTCACAATGGGACGTCATGTGTGTGATTTGTGTCTGCTACTCATCATTATTTTGTTATCATTATTGCAAAAGAGTTTGTACACTGACAACGCAAAACAAGAATTTGTGATATATTGTTACAGTTTGCCTTATTTGCAATTAATTATCCAAAAATATGCATTTATTTATGTAACTTTAAAAAATTAGCATAAAACTGAAAAGTAAAAATCATAGAACTGAAAAAATATAGAAATGAAAATTCAATAAAATAGAAATGGATGAGCTTTTTGTAAAATGTATTTGGTGACAGCGCCTCTAGTGACGATTTCCTGTAATTCCTCTGACAAGGGGAAGTGAAACACACCTTCCATATGCTGCATACCTACTATCTATATGTGTATGTGTGTATATATGTACATATATATGTATATATATATATATAATAGCATCACAGCTTCACACACAAACACACACACACGCAAATATATACTGAATGTCCTCTTTCTGCCTTCCAGTCCAGACCAATATTTTCACCCTGAACATTACCTGTTTTAATTCAAACCTCTATGATCAACATGTGCCTGATCTGCATCAAGTAGTTTTTCTATCAGAGATATTGTAGCATATAATCTCACTGCGTACAGGTGTTGTGTCATTAAGAGTCATTCAATAAGTAATTTTCTTCCATAATGCCTCCCTTCCTTTCTTTGATGCCTCTCTTCCTCTCCTGTAGTTCCTGCACAGTAAACCTCTTGGTTGAGTAACATCGCCCCCCGTGTGAGGCAACCAATCTGTCCACCCCTGACAGCAGCTCCTTAACCTGAGGGTAGCTCAAAACATTGTGGGAGCTCATGACATCCAGCTCATAATAACGGCTCCCACATTTCCGGATGAGTTCCTGGAGGCTTGCGTGGGCTCCGGCTACGTACTGGTTGATCCTCTGAGGCCTGTTCTGCGTGTCATCAAAGCGAGTGAACAGGACAATGGCGCGCTCTGTAAATTCTCTTCCAAAAATCCTTTGCAGGCGCCCCAGCATCTCACTCTCCCCCTGGGTGAAGCGCCCCACCTGCAGCACCAGCAGGAAGACATGGGGTCCAGGGTGGGCCAGAGCCAGGCAGTCCTTGACCAGCTCCAGGTTCTCCGTCCCGTCCTCGTCCCACAGCTCGGGGGTGTCCACCAGGACAAGCCTCCTTCCTGCTGCCGACGCCTCCTTCCTCTCACAGCTGCAGGTGGGCTGAGGGGGTCCGTGGGGAGGGCCATTGGGGGCGTATTGATTACCTGCCCTCTCCAAAATAAGAGCTGCAGCAGAAGATTTTCCACTGCCAGACAGACCCAAAAGGATGACTGATATCTTCTCTGTTTCACTGTCTTCATTGACCAAACCAAGTGAGAAACCAGAAACAGCTGTTAGCATTGATCTAACGTAAACATTAGAATATGAAATGTGTTAAGAAAACAAAGAAAAAAGGGAAGTATTCACCAAACAGTAACAGTTCCATCAATATTGATTTTAACTGTCAATTAAGAAGGATGTGACTAGACATCTGAAATAACCTCTGAGTACTGAATATTCTTACTTAAAAGAAGTAAGTCTGTCTTGTTTGAAAACTTCCTTTCTTCATGGATTTTCAATTTCAGAACACAAATAATGAATTTCAATATTCCTGTGTGGCTCTGTCGCCCCCTAGTGGAGAAAGGTGTTACATCAGAATATATTAAAATCAATTAAGGAAGTTATAACATAAAAAGTGTGCACCAAGATGTAAAAAAGGAGAGATGTTTAAAGTGGTCTCATTGTGTCCGTTTTGAGTCCTCTTACCTTTAGCAGTGTTCATCCAAAGCTGTAAAATGGCTTTGTGGCCTCTCACAGCCTCCTCGAGACATTCTTTTTTCATTTCATGCTGCCTTTTCTCTTCTGCCTCCTTCTGTCGTTCCTCCATGTGCTTCAGCTTCAGCTCCTCCATCTCTCTGGCCCTCCTTTCCTCGTGTTGCTGGAGCAGCCACTTGAAGGCCTGCTCCTTCTTCTCTGCCCCTCGGACCTTCTGTCTGAGCATCGTCATGGCTGTGTCCTCTGCGCTCCTCCTTTTAGCCTCGGTCAGCATGCTTTCAGTGTAACCACTTGTGGCGCTTTCGGCCAGCGTGCAGTCCACCATTTCCAGCAGCGCACGAAGCTCCCTGATGGTGGCTGACGGCGTGATGATCTTGCAGTACCTCCCATCACACGTGTTTATTAATTCCAGCAGGGCGTCATCTAGCACATCAACAACTTGGTCGGTATCCAAGGAGAGAACAACCAGGTGTTTTAAAGTATCGCTTCCAAAGTGTGCCTGCAGAATCTGCACCATCCTTTGTTCCTCCTCTGTATAACGTCCACCTTGGATCAGCAGCAGAAATGTTGTGATTCCATCTGTACAGGCCTGGAAGCAGCCATCCAGTGCCTGACTGATGGCCTCCTCTGTCATGGTTTCTTTTAAAATAGCATAACGCAGGCTGATGGGCTGACCGTCCACAGTCACATCGCAGATTTGATTTGCTCCCAGTGAATTAAAGGTGACCGAATCACCACTGCTTCCATCCTGAAGCAGAGATTTCAAGGAGGACCATTGTTCCTCCATGGATATGACCATCATCTGCTTCATGTTAGTAATGCTGTCTGTCAAAGAACAGTTTATGACTGATGATGAATGCAGATAAATGATCATTTCAGGGAGTTTCATCTCTACATTACTGCACTCTGACCACACAAACCCAGTAACTGCCACAATTTGTGCAATAAAATAATTCCTAACAATGTCAAAATGTACCCATTTTGCAATAATTCTCAATTTAAAGCACTGAAAAAAACAGATAAATAACATACAAATATCATAGAATGAGAATGCACACTTACTGTGGGACATTTCTTCTGCAGGTGCGGTCTGTGTTAAGATCCTTGTCAAATAACGCCAAAAACTGGATGCTCAGGCTCTGAAACAATCACTGTGAGGGCAACTTCCTCATTGGTTCCTCTTCTCAACAGGTCACACATGGCCATAGCTTATTGTCCAGGAAGTGCATCTCTCACTGCGACCTGCAGGCCTCTGCTTCTTCCTCATACCTCATCACACTTCAGTGAATTTGTCACAGCAACTGATCTGACAAGTGACAACACAAAAGTTGTTGTAGCTGCATGTCAATGTAACGCCTTGTACAGTGCACGAGGGCTTATTCTTTTATTGCTTTGATAATTTAAAATGTCTAGTATAAAATTATTATTATTATCAGAATTATTAATTTTATTTATCATTATTACTGTTATTACTGTTATTATATAGTGACTAAATATATTTAATTAAGTATGTTTAAATATTGTTGAATAGTTTTGTTTAGTTCATATGTCTGTATTTGTAATCTCTTGTATTTTCATTTTGTTCTTGTTTGCGTCTTTGTCTCAGGATTTTTGTCACTTTTTTTTTCTTCCTCTGCTTTTTGAGCTGCTGTGACCTACAAATTTACCCAACGCGGGATCAATAAAGTTCATGTCATCTCAATGTAAATGTCCTGAAATGGGGTTCACAGGGTTTGATCCTGCAAGTAATGTTCTGGTAACAAATGTAAAGAACATTAAGACTCTGTGACAAGTGTTAACAAAAATCCATTATCCTACCAATAAGATTTAAGACCTATCAAAATTAAAAAGAAATATCAATGCAAGTAAGTATAGTTTAATTTATCTCTACCGAGGTGAAAGCCACTAGTCTCAGCTCAAAACTCCTGACCTCTGTCCTCCGTTTCCCTTTCCTCACTGAATCTATTAATCTGCACAATAGAGTCAGTGTGTTAGACATCCTCCAATTGTTTCTTGTTTGTTTTGCTGCTGAGGCTCTTGCAAGCAACCCACAGCTTGCTTGCTAGATCCTCTTTCAGAGCATAACATCTGTACATCAAATACAATTACCAAAAACTCTATACATGTGAAACTGTTCATGAAGTAACAATGATTGTAAAGCATGTGACGATCAGTGCTGCTCATTTTTTAAAACATCTTTCTATATATATTCTTGCTATACAAATGAACTTGACTTGACTTAAATCAACCATATGAAGCACATATAGCATGGATGAAGGATGGGTGAATTTATTAATTTATGGCCATAACAGTCAAGATACAATCACAATAAGGCGATATAATGATCTACAATGGTATAGCATAAATGGATATGAAATTGTTTTTATCAGACGCTAATTCTCCAGCTCTTGATATACGGATATAATATACAGGAAAATTAATATGAGAATCATGTATCGAATTACAAAATGACATACAGTGAGGGCGTTTTGTTCGTTCACATACGCAATGAGATTACTGAGGGATTGCACCATCACCCCTGACGCTGTCAAAACGGTCCAAAACAACTCAACTACGACACAAAATGAGGGGGGGTGTCTTCTGGATTCGGACATATTTATTTTTTCTAAATCGCTCAATTGGCCAATGTCAAATCTGACCAAACATTAACAAGTGTTTACAACACATAATATCTAAAAATTGGTTCATGCGCTTCCATTGACATCATAATGTGATTTGTTGGACTGTCTACACCCCTAATTGTGTAATGGTTCAGTCCGTTGCCATGCTAGTTTGTGTAGACGTTCTCCTGGGTGATGGAGAAGATGTAGCTCTTCTGTCTGTAATTTGATAAAGTCGTTCAGTTTAAATCGCGAATTTTGTGCACCGTGACAAATATTACAATGGCCGGCATAAGGAGGGTTAACGGAAAATACTCCAGAATCAATCCAGCTGTCAGGTAACGCCGATAAACCAGATGTGTGTACGTTTAACGACGTCCCGGTGAAGCGGGAAAGCTAACGTAGCTAATGCTAGCGCGAACAGCTGTCCGTTATTTGACGACGCTGTTTGCCAGCTGTAGCTCATTAATGCTAACATTATCAGTGTTGACTGATTAACGTTTGCAAATAGTCTAGCTAGCTACATTAGCTAAACTGCCTGTTAATGTTAATTAGCTGCATGTTTTTTTTAATACCTCGAAATTACAGCAATGATAATACTGCGACATAGAGCTACAGTAATAATGCCGTAATTCCATAGCTACGGTGATATATCCATAACGGAAAAGAAATTGTTGCTCTTCTTACTTATTGATAGTTGGCAAACTAGCTTATTGGTGTAATACCGCCATCTAATGGACTGGAGCATGGCTCAGCCTCAAAAGCGATGCAGCTGACGGAATAGAGGAAAACCGGAATAAAACAGTGAGAAGAGTTTCAAAGAAAACAGAAAAAAATCCCTACCAAACCCATAAAAGCAAAAAGACAACGTTTTAACTAACTTTTTGCTTTTATGGGTTTGGTGGGGATTTTTTTAACTAACCACTGCCTAGGATAAAATTCCGAGTTAGCAAAGTGTACTCATGGAAGAAAAGAAGAGAGCGCCATGTAAAGATTTCAAGCTTATACAGGGATGAGCAATGCAAAGGGGGTATGCAAGAGGTGGTAAAGACAAGTGTTATGCAAAATGACTTCTTATTGATATTATGTTAGGTGGTGGTGGAGGTGGTATTTGGTTGTTAGTGAGGGGAGGTATGACGGTAGCTGTATTAATAGATGAGTTGGGTGTGAAAATGTGAAAAGTGCAGAACAGCGCTGAAACGCTGTGAATGTGGAGGGGAACATATTTAGGTTTACTGGGAATGTAAGGCTACCAAGAGAGCAGCAGAGGTGCAGTGAATGAAGGCAAAACAAAGGATCACACATACTGAAGCTGTGGATAGGGTGACACGGAATCATCAGGCCCCTCAGCAAATGGATACAAGAAATAAGAGCACACAGTCATGTGAAGGTTTTTTTTTCTGTTTATGGATGTTATAAAAGTCTCTACACCATCACTAAACACGCTAAATTTACTAAAACACAGTCATAGAGTGATACATTTAGTGGGTGGTTGTGCGTGAGAGGGAATCCAATCTTGGTCCAGACTCCAGTCTAGTATGTGGTGGTAATGCATCAATGGATTGGTGTGCAACAACCAACACGTTTTGTTGATGCAATTGATGAAATGTTATTATATAATCATATCTAATAATCTGTTCCCCACTATTCTACTAGTCCCTGTATTCTTGGCAGACTTGTTGCATGCGGAATTTGATGACCTTAGTCTCAGCTCTTCTTAACGGAATATGCAAATTTGTGTCCTGCATCTTTCATAATCCAGTTAATATTTATCTAGGCTGGAATCTGAAGGAAATGCACTGCTACTCCCTTTTTTTATTCATACCACTTCTCCACCATCATATCAACTGTATTTTGACAGATGATCTGACGTTTTTTTCTTAATAACCAATTCAGGCTCAGGGATAAGTACTACATGTTCTCTTTCCCCAGAAACATGGTGCTTACAACTACACACGGTGGGAGAAAATCAGGATTTTCTTCTCATTTCTGATTGAGATTAAAATCTAATCCCGGCAGAGAAAAAAATCTAGGGTAGAACTTTTGATACTGATACAGGAGTGCTGTATTGTTAACTATGCATGCTTACATTACAAATTATGTTCTTCCTTCCCTCTTTTGCATCTCCAACCCACCTCAAAACTTCCTTTTGCAGACTAAGCCAATATTCGTCAGTGTTCCTCTTCTGATTCTCAGAGGATTCTCCTATTTCCACCTACTTTGCAGACACTGAGGTCACTGTGTCAAAAGAACCACTACAGATTCAATGTTTTAGCTTATTTGACGAGGATTTTATTCATGCCTTTCATGCTGCTTATATGTAGGCACTGCATCCATAGTCTATACAGTACTAGTTCTAGTACTAGTTCTCTACTTAGTGTTTAATATATGTTCTAAGAGGCTCTAATTTATCCACACTACCATCCTCAGAGTGGGGGCTAATGTTGACCACACAAGTGTATTCACTTTTTGAATTTTTTCCTTATTCCTCCTCCCTTTTCTCTATATGTTGATTCCAAGCTTGATTGTGACATCACAGCAATGTCATCCGTGACATGATGTCACCATGGCTGTGTTGTCATTTGGCTCTGCTGAAATGTATCGCCAGCAGCCACGATTGTCAGCTGCTAATAAAACAACAAAAACATTATTAATTGTCAATATTTTCAACAATGCAGCAACTTCACAAGTTACATAAAATACCTAAACAAATGACACGGTAATATATAACAATTACGTTTATAATAATTTAATTAATAACTATAGCATTAAAGATAAAGTTGTGATTTAATTTTCAAAAATTAATGTCATTTCACATAGTCCGCTCTCATAATTATGACGTAGAACCTCATTATCATAATGACATTATTTATCATTTTTAAATGCTTCATTTCCTAAGATAATTTGCCTTGTTTTTTTCATTTGTGTATTCTGACTGGAAGAAAACTTACTTCAGTTCATACTAGCTGTGGTGTTTTATGCTTGACAACTGTGAGCAGTGGTTTAATTTAGCATAGGCAGCATTAACAGAACAGAGTGGACTGTATGGGTGCAGGTTAAGAGAGGCGTGTTCCTGGAAAGCTCAATAAATCATCAATAATCAACAAGGCACCTGATGATCCCCTGCATTGATATCCTTAAACTTAAACAAGATAAGATAATTAAATCAGCATAAAATAATTAGAAATTGAACTTTAATCCCAAAGAACATGTACTGCTACCCTCATCAACCCTATCTCCACCCCTTTGTATCTTATAAAACAAAGATATTCAAACAGTATGTCTTGTCAGCATGATGATCTACCTGACATGATGCCAGCTAATAATGTGGATCTGCTACAACACTGCCTGTTATATTTTTATCTATTCACTGCAAAACTAAAATTATTTATATCATCTCCACTGTGTACACTGACAGGTAATTTGATATTCTTTTCTCAAGAGTTTCTTAAAATAGTTTGGATGTATTTATATTAAGATCTATCAAATCTAGGTGTTTTTTTCCACCACTCCATCAGTGTGCCTTGTCCCTGACTATAGGCACTTATATTTTCAGTTTGAAGCTGAGTTATGACTTTCGATTATAATTGCTGTTGTTTGCTGTCCTGAATTTGAAATGATTATCTTTTGACACATGCAGTCGCTTCATTTAAATGTGTTTGAAGTGCTTTATAAGCAGTGGTGTTGTCTTTCATGAGTGTATTTCCTTTTTTCAGTTGCTGTCGTCTGCGCCATGTCCAGTCTCTGCTCTGTGATGGAGGCACTGCCTGTCCTGATGGCATCCTTTGCTCTCTCGGTGAGTTCAGTTTCAACCTTAAACTCCTAACTGGCTTGTTTGACAGCTCTGCCAAATCAACTTTCCATTTTAAATTGTGACTAAGATGATCCTGCACGAACAGATGATGATGTTTATTGATTTCAGGTATTGACAGCAGATATAATATGGGCTGCACAGAGCTGGCGAAGTACCTGTTCTTTGGACTGTATGGAGGGAACCAGCTGAATGTGGAAAGTGCTCCAGAGGAGTTTCCTGAAGAAATTTTGGATGGTGAGTTTTTATTCAATGAAAAAATCTCTAGTTTTTTTAGTACTGTGTCCTGACAGGTGAAGTGACGTGATTGCTTGTCTGATTGTCAGATGTGATCCTACTGATCAAGGCCGAGTGTGTCCATCTGTATTGCAATCCAGTCAACTACAGTTACCTCTTGCCCTACGTGTCTCACTGGAGGAACCTACATCTCTACTGCATGACAAAGGCAGAGGTGAAAATTTCCCTCCTCATTATTTAACTTTGAACTTGTAGGTTGTTGTTTTTTTTAACCTAAAACCAGTAAACAGAAAAACATACTGTAGAAACCTAATGACAACGGGCAACAAATTGTCAATTTGTCAATGGCCTTTTGCAATGTGGTTTTAAAAATTCTAAGTTTTGTCTGTCAGAACTGTTGCAGCTTTTTGTGACACATACTATTTTAGGTTTCATAGTGTGTTTTCATTATGATTCATGATTCCATTTCTCACGTCTGCACACAGTATAAAGATGAAGAAGCGGCAGAGGAGTTCAAAATCTCTAGTTTTGTCACAATGGTGAAGGACTGCCAACGTATCGGAGTACCTTACAGCTCCCAGGGTACAGCATCTATACACTTTCATTTCATACACTAAATCAGTGACAGTCAAGTAAGCCAGTAGTTGGAACTTAAAATGTGGTTTCACAAGTTGAATTTCTTATTAAAGCCACATGTAATTACTGTGTGCATGTGCAATTATCAGCTATCAATACATTTGTTATGTTGTTATTTTAGGACACATGCAGAAGTTTGACATATTCATGGTGGAGAAATGGCCCATAATTCAAGCATTTGCTCTGGAAGGAATCGGTGGTGGAAGTTTTTTTACGATGACATACAAGGTATCTTTAGCTATCAATGAAAGAAACTGTTAAAGTTGTTAAAATTGATACAACATACGTTGCTGTAAATCCGGCCGATTTTTTATCAACGCTCCCTTGTTTCATTTATGATCATTATTCTCCTTTTTTTCAGCTAATGGACATGAGTGAGAGGCTCTGGCAGATCTACAACAGACTGGACCCGGTGTCCCTAGATAATCTGATCACAGAGGTAATGTTGGCCTCCTTTATATATCAGCTGTTTTTAACATCACCGTGACAACTCCAGACATCCATCAAATTTGTTATCAGTGAACTATTGGGATTGTTTAAATTTATTGGTATATTATTTGATATCCAGATACTCCATACTGTTGGAAGAGGTCGTTGGTATGAGTTGATTTATTGAGAGAAAGCCTGGGTACATCAGTCAGAGTACCATCAGACATTTTGATCGGAAGGTGTGAGAGATGTGTTACAGGGGAATTGTCTCAAATGGTAGACCACTCACCCAGCACGTTAGAAGTGACAGGATTGATGTCTGCATTGTTCAGGGACCCTCTAACCTTTGCAGTGTGCTTGGTCATTAGATATGTCATTCCCGTCTGCTGTATGATCATTACTGTGCATTCACAATGTCACTACACTGACACTGTTGTATGATATTATGAATGTTATCAATTACATCTCTATTTAACAAGTCAAAATGTCTGCCATGACGAATACCAATCAATTAATCAGTTGATCATTTTGATAGTCAATTATGTTATTTAGTCATGAATGTCTTTTTTGGCTATTGGTCAAGATGGAGAATTTGAAGGCATCACTATGGACTCTGTTAACCGGTCTCATTTTTTTACATAAACAGAGGAAATGATTCCTAAATTTACTGGGGAAAATCTAGAATCTGATCTGTCTAAAAAGTAATTAGTCGTGTCCAATGCTATGATGGATTGTACCCTCTATGTGCTTTGTTTTAGGACTTGGTGAACTTTGAGAAGCAATGGAGCAGCTTTTTCTCCAGCATGGACCTAGAAAGCCATTTGTCTATCATGGAGCTTTCCGAAGCCCAGGCAGGAGAGGTATATTTTATAATCCTAGGACAAGAGAACTCCCATTGAAATAATTTAATGTCCCTTATTTTTAAATTAAGGCTGTATAATTTAATTAAAGCCACAGTGTGTAGCTTTCTGAGGAATTTTAATTATAGCACATTTAACACACAATATGTCAAAAAACTACAGACAGTCACATGCTGTCCATATGCAGGATGTATTACAGGTAAGACAAAAAAACAAAAGAATTTAAATAAAAACAACATTCTTGAATAGATAGAATAGAAAAGTGTGTGTGATTATGGGTGTGTGTGTGTAAGTGTGGAGTGTGGGAGGCACAGAGAGTGAACTTTTTGAACTCCCACAATTAGTTTCAGACTTAATATGTCAACGGCCAATTTGCCTGCTCTCCCTATGGACTCACGTCTGCAAGTCAGCAGTATTGGGGAAACGCTTTGAAGTGCAGCAGGTCGGAAGGGATCGGGGAGAATTTTTTTTCAAGATTTCACTTACTCTGCAATCTCCTCCTCCTCCACAATTTAAGAAATGGAGGAATGATCATTAAATGGTGTAATTTGTACTTTATGGTAACAGTTAAATATGATGAATGAGAGCGAGCGACACTCTGCTTAACTGACTTTGAATATCAATCCACAGGCATTCAGAATTTATTACTACCATGGACTGATCTCAAGTAACATCTCAGATAAAAGGTATTTTTCACATTCAGGAATGTTGAATACCATCAAAGAAGTTGTCTTATGCTTACTTAAATTACAAATCACATGTATTCCCTTATTTCAGTAAAGGGCAGCAGCCCTATGTGTTGTTTGGAAGCCATTCCTCTCTAGAAGATATAGAGAACTATTCCTTCAACTTTCCATCCGAGAGTCACCAAGTCCGCAACACAGGACCTGAGGGTTCTACTGCCAGGCACATGGTAAGACAGGAGTGAAAACAGCAAAATAACAACATAACCACTTACTGCATCCATTTATATTTTAAATTTAAGTTTGGGGACCTGGCAGATGAACTATGAGTAGAGTGTGACATTACATTCTTCAGTCAAAGAATCTAGCACCTCGTGATGAGCTAACTAACTATAACCACAGCGGTCAGCATCCTAGATTTTCATTAAAGAAAGTGATGTATGTGACCATTGCTTTGATGAGCTCAAATGAATATCAATGTAATGAGGTACAAAACATTGCAATTTCAGCGCTTATGTGAGCCATTTGCAAAGAGATATGTCATGATATGGATATGTCTTCAAACATAAACGCTCTTCCTCCGTCAGATTCTGCGTTGTGTGGCTCCCAAAGGATCTCTAGCCTGCTCTCGGACCTACTTCTTTGGGACCACCTACAACCCGTACCTTGGTAATGTTGTACACTGACTTCTCCTGCACCTCCAGTGTCTTTATTTATGCTCAGAGGACATGTTGAGGACAGAGCCCTCTTTTCCAAGATTGCCAAGTTTACAGTAAACGAGCGAGACATATGGAAATAAAATAGAAACAATAGTCTAGTTCTGCGTTAGAGGAATTAGATGGATAAAATGATGGTTAAACTTTCAGTAGAGTAAATCATCAAAAAAATAGAAATTTAATAGAAATTAAATGAAAACGAACAATAAAGAACAGAACCAAACTTAAAAACTATCCAGGGAGTGTTAAGTTTCAGAGGCGTCTTACCCAATTCTGCATTAATGGTAGGACCCACTGAAGACAACCAATCGTGTTAGCAAGTCTAATACACGTCAGAACTCACAGTAACAGGTGAAGAGAGATCGGGGGGAAGTCAATATAAAATAGCTTCATAAATAAATAAAAACAACACTCTTTTCATCTATATAGAGATAAGGTTGTATGCACATATATACGAATAATTGTGCAGGATAATTGCATATTGAATTATTACTATTGAATTGAATAAATCTGTGTCATATGGCATTAAGAGAGCAGAAGTAATAGAAAACACATTCATCTCCCGAGCTTTTCAGCTACAGTGTGTAACTTTAAGCACTTGTAAATTTGTTAAATCCACATTACAGCGATATTTTGCGATACAGTTAAATTTGGAGGGTTGAGACTTATAGCTGGATCAAAATATTGCTTGTCAGGATTTTGCTGTAACATTACAATTGAGGTCGGTGGAATATTGTTTACAATTCTGAAAGCACTGAAAAATAATATTTTCAAATTCATTAGTAAAGTAACTTCAAAAGCAATGCCCTAATGTCTTGCATAATTTAAAGACTGAGGTCTGAGCTTCATCAGGAATATTTCTTCCATAGAAAACAAATAGCTCAATGTTGGTGCTTGAATTCTCTGCATGACGAGAAGCCTCCGGGGTTTCATTAACTCTAATATTAGTTGAATTGTATAATGTGAAAAGCCTGTTCAGTCTTTCTGATTAATGACTGAATAGATTTATGATTCTCTGTTTTTTCCCCACAGGAAATCAAATGGTGCAACAAAGGAATTCAGCCGTCTTGTAAGTGATTTGAATTTGATATTTTCCAATAAGCTACGATCTTTGTAATCCTTTGCAAATGAGTGACAAGTGTTTTTGTCTTTAGGCTTTTATCACAGATTTATTCTGCCACTATTCAAGCAGTCCTTTCAGGAATCAAAGGCTACTCCACTACCTCCAGCCCTGCCAAGGTAAACAAAACCACTTTGCTTATTTCTCATCGTATGCTTTTTATAGATTGTCACTGAAAAGAGACCATATTCTTAAAAATTGCTCATCTTTCTTCTTTCATCTGCACCATATATTAGTCCTTAACTTGGTTGTCAAGTTGGCAAGGATGAGTAGAAGTACTGGTGCTGCATATTTGTCTCCAGTATTCTCCAGATGTTCTCATACTACCTGAACCCACTGAGCCTCATTTTAACTTACATATGTATAGCTCAGGAATAATTTGCTCTTTTTCCAGGCCAAGGATATAGCAGAGCAGACCTTTCTAAATGCTTTGGACTCCATGAATTTAAGCCTGTACGGCAGCACTCTCAGGTAATAATGGATGGATTTGATTTTTAAAGTGTTTTCCACTGTTTCAGTTGGCGTTAACTAACAATGCACCGTCGTATGTTTTATGTGTGTTCAGGACAGAGAATCAGTATTTTCTATCTCAAATAAAATAAGATAAGAAAATAAGAGAGCAAATATAAAACATTTACAGAGCAGATATCTCAGTAAAATGACTTGACATCCATCACATTACCATTTATTTATTTATTAAAGCCAACTTTATTGTTAAAGTCTGGGTTTTCTCTCCTCAGGTCCAAGACTGAATTCAGCATTCAAGCGGTGAATAAAGACGGGAGGTGAGTGTTACCAAATGTTTGGAGCTCTTTTCTTTTTCTTGTATTCATGCTGGCTTCCTTTCCCATGTTTATAGTTTGTGGTGTTGTTTTTTTTAGACTGACTAAAGTTATTATAGTAATTTTCAAAGCTTATCAGATTTCACTACCAAATCTCTTCAGTTTCAGAATGAAATCTGTTAAATTTGTGTTGTTTTTAAAATAAAAATAAAACTAAAAATCTTACCCAATGCATGAGTCATTTACTATGACTCCATCTCTGCATCACATTTTCTGAAAATCTCTTCTTGTAATCCCCCAAGATCCGTGTGTTCATTTGTTTTGGTATTTACTGTTTTCAGGATCATTCCTCTCACTGATGAAGACAGCCGTTACGTAGTGAAAACTGTGAGTTAATGAAGAATGTTAGACCTCATGACTATTTTCTTAATTATGGAGGGGAATTTTGAGAAAAGTCATATCAATATGAGTTTTTCTTTTTTCCCTCTGCTTTAAGGCTTCCATGACTGTCCATGACATCCCAGACCTGCAGTGGGGCCGGGGGGATCTGGGCTCTGTGGTTTTCTCTGAATCCTTCTTAGAGTCCAGCATAAACATTCAGCAGAAAGGTACGTTGTTGATTAAATTAAGTGAAAATCAATTAATTAATTAATTTAATGAAGCTGGTTGATATAAGGAAAAATCAGGATCCAACCTCAGGTCACTGTTAACAGAAATATGCAAAAGATATTTTAAACAATAGCAATAGTATAGAAGTAGCCAATGCTGCCTTAAAGGTGGTGTGTATGTATTTATCTATATATCTCCTTATATGATCTTCATCTTTGTCATACATTGGTTTGTTTGCTGTGATGTTTTTTTTTTTGTACAGACTGATCTGTTTTTCTCTCCTGCAGATGGCACTGTGTCCTCAGACAGCTGCTACACCATCCTGACCACAACGGTGCCTCGCTATTCCTGCTGGCTTGTAAGTATGAAACTGAAAACGGGCAATCACAAATTCCCACAAGAGCTTACATGAGTATCAAAACTAATTTGAACGTCATGAGTGTCTTTATTCATTTTTACTGTAGATAATTAAATACATATATTGTTTTTTGCTTAAAAATTAATTGCTTAGATAATAATTCTGATCTGTTTTTGGCCATTAATATGTTCACATTCGCCTTTAGTTCTATAAAGGTAAAGAAATAGAGATGCTGTCTTTCCAAACGTGTTCATTTGCTGCCACGATGATGGTCCTCTTCTTTTTAGATGGAATCTGATGTCAAGCAGTCCGAGCAGGCCCAACAGCTCACTAAGGTAAATTCATGTAACCAGCGATGGAGACGTATGTTGGCACATAGGTCATGTGTGCGTGGCGTGATCATGTGATGTACTGTGTGTGTCTGCAGCAGAAAGAAGGTACATGTTTGGGAACTGCTCTGACTGCAGCAGAAGCTGCCTACATGTTCTCTAGCAGCCAGCTGTCTACACCTGAAGAAGGTAATGATGTCCATTAACACGAACACGTGACAGTTTACACTGATAGCGACGATGGGATGAGCTTCAGTTTGTAGCGTTCCAGGTCTCCATGGAACTAATAATCAGATTCAGATTTACACCTTGACCAGACATATGATTCTGTGCTATGTTTGTCCTGTTAATTGTAGGGAAGATTATTTTCTTCTCTGAGGGACTGTTGTTTGTCCACTCTCAATATGGAAGCATCACCCTATCCAAGGAGCACATCAGTAACATCAAGTTCTATGATGCGGTATGTTATTCATCAAGAAACACTATTTTTGTTTGCAGTTATATCAAGTGATCTGTAATTGAGTAAGTGGTTTTTAGAGCGAGTCATGTCTAAGATGTATTTGCTGTTGACATGTCAGCTGTAAATTATAGAACACAATTTGTATTACCAACCTCCCTGTGATTTATTTTGTATCATGTTAATACCAGGATGGCAGTGCTGTGACCTCTCTTTTTGTGAAGTATGACAGCAGCGTGCTCCCACACCTGCCTTTCCCTGTCCATAGCTCTGACCAGTGTCTGGTCTTTGCGCTTCAGCCCAAGAGCCACAGGGCCTTCTATTCCAAGGTGAGACTGTTAGTCAGTGACCACTGATAGGGTTCGGGATTCAAGATTCATATGGTTTGTCATACTGCACAGCTGTCATCATGTATATAGTAAAAATTATGGAAATTATTCAGGGTATTGGTACAATGCAGACTGACTACAATCAGTTTTCACTACACAATGGATTTTGCCTCAGCATATGCCAGAATGATTTACAGACATCTGCAAGATAATGAGACTATCTCTCCAAACTAATTCGCAGTGGCTTTCAAAAATGATTACATATACAAAATGAAAGCGTGATTCTGCAAATGTACAACCCATTAGTTTTGATCTCAAGAATTAGTTTTAATTTGGGGTGTTTCCAGATCAGCTGCCATGCTCTTCCAGATGTGAAGCAGTCATGTCTCCATGTCTTAGTCTATCTATCAGATTAACAGCATTAAGTGTGAAAAATGGAAAACTAGAAGTTATATTGGGAGTTATCTATATGATTTGTGTTGTCTGTAGGACTATTTTATGCTATACATTTTCAATTGTATAAAGCTCTTTTTAAGCTCCTAACTTTTTGTCTCAGGTTTTGTCAGTGTGGCAAAATTCTGATTCTGGGCTCATTCCACTGATGGTAGACCTGGAGCAGCTCACCTGGAACCAGAGAAACATGTCAGTAAACTTTATCCACCTCAAAAAAGTTTGCTGCGTTGTGCTCGACTTTGTGTGTTGCTATAGACAGACTGTGATGCTCTATTAAGGAGTGATCTGGTTTGAATCAGGATGTGATGCCAATCATACTGCTCTCTCATTTTACAGGCACATCAGACTGAAGAAGCTGCATGACAGCCAAGAGCCTCCGGTGGCCAAACGCAGAAGCAGCCTAAAGACTTTACATCCCCAGCTGCCAGAGCAGGACATGTAAGTACACACACTACAATCATATAGTCACTTCAATATTTAAAAATCTCTAATGGTGGGTATCTCTTCATTAATTCATATCAAATATTTCTTGTAGAGTGTAGTATAATTATTGGGATGGCCATCGATTACCACAGGCTAATATCAGCTAGATAAAAACTGTTGATATTGCTACAGTTATGATGCTCAACTACAGGGCCTAAAATGAACAGGGGTCAAACATACACTTATCCGCAATTATAGGAAAAACCAAAACACATGGTGTTCGATGGTAAAGGGGCGGCGTGGCTTAGGGGTTAAGGGTATGCGCCTAGTGATCGAAGGGTTGCCGGTTCCCTCTCCCACTCCTCCGTGCTGAAGGTCCCTCAGCAAGACCTTAACCCCAAATTGCTCCTGACAAGCAAGTGGGCCTTGCATGGTTACCTCGGCTGTCGGTGTGTGAATGTGTGTATGAATGTAAGGCAAACATTGTAAAATGCTTTGGAAGAAAGTGCTTTAGAAATGCAGTCCATAAAGTCTTACTCTGCGTTTGTCACCCACTATAGTTAGAGGACTTTTCAGTTCATTTTTCAGTTCAAAATGTGTTGCACTCATTCTTGTGTATCTGAGTTGAGCTATCACAAAAGCAAATAGCAAATAATTCCTAATCCTTTCTCCTTATGTTCTTCTCTCCAAATGTTAAAGTTGCTAAGTGGGCAAAATGGAGTCAGTAACCATAAATCCCTTCATGTACACAAATAGTTAGGATTCTGTAAAGGCGGTTAGTCTCAGCTTCATAAGTAAGAAATTGCACCAAATTTCAAAAGAAAAGCATCGTCCAAATGAAATATGTACCGGACTCTGACTAACATGCTGATTATGACATTGAACTATTTTCACTATTGTCGCACTTGAAACTAGAAAAAAACAACACTCTTCCTTATGTATCTCCTGTTTTTTAGTTAAACTTAGCTTTTAGATGAAATGTTCCACAGGCGCTGTAAATAAAATGTCTGCACTACATATTCCTTATAATCATGGAAATATCAACAACGCAAAACTGAAACAAATCAAGGTCTGCAGAACTGAAATCAAAACGTACATCTGCTATAAAAGTGAAGCTTTAATTTTTTTCATTTTTGAGACACTTCTATTCAGAGGTAACAGTTTTGTGATATATTTTTATTCTTATTCTTATTTTATTCTTTGTACTCTACCCTTTCCCAGGTTTCTTCAGCACTTTGCTCTTAGTAGTATCAGTCAGGAGCCAATTCTGAATGACCATCTGGAGTCGCTTTTCCTCTCTGCAGAGCAGAGGAACCCACGCATAAGCCAGGAAGACAAGGTGAGCACGAACATGCACTCGAGAGCGGTAAAACGTCCATAGGTGAAAAATATATCTGGTCCCCTCAAAGAAGTTGTTTTGTCATCCTGTGCCATCTAGATATCAAAGCTAATGTGAGTTTTTGTATATAAAGGTTGCCATCACCATCATCAGTGGAATACCAGGAAGCCATAAGAACAGGCTCTGGAAGTCCCTGATCCAGCAGAACAAGGGGCGTGAAAGGTGAGAGAATTTCACACAGCAAGCTTCCTTTGCTTCCATTTCCTGCTATTTTTGCCACATTCTCACTAGTTTATGAACTGTTGGGGAAAATCACAATATTAAATGTTTAATTTGTCTTTAAAGCACATATTTAGGCTGATTTTAATGTTTTATTTGGTGGTATGTTTGGTTTTTATATTGACTTTTCTTTTGTAGTAATAATTCTCTATTGCCTTTTGTTGTACCCGTAGGTGGGTAGTGTACAAGCCTGGTCCTGACAGCTGTGACAGCTTCTCAGCCTCTCACCTCCAGCAATACTTGTCCAGCTTCCTGGAGAGCCAGAGAGGCCCAAGAGGCAAACCCCGTCTGCTGGTACTCTCACCTGGGTAAGAAAGCCTGCTGAGCAGCTTGTCACACGGAAGGAACAAAGAAGACACAACACATTTTTACGACACCCAATTTGATCATACCGCGGTGCAACTTGATGAATCACACCTGATCTGAAACTGATGCTGAGCTCAGGTGCTTCTCAGAAGAAATTATCAAAGTACAGAAGTATCCACACAGAGCTGGAAAAGGTTGTAATAATGCTCATGGTCTTTCACATAGAGAAATATATAGAATTTTTGACTCAGTGTCTTCACAGACATAATATAGAATTGTTTCAGTCATTTTCTGTTCTGCAACAGCAAAAACACGTTGCACAAGGATTTTTTTCAAGTTCATTTACCATTTATGGGCATGGACGCCATTTTTACACAAAGCATGCCGGTGGACACCGTTCATTCACTGAAAGATATGCTAGCAGGTGAAGGACTAAAAGGCTATTTAACTTGATTTTGATTTTTGATTTTTAACCTACTTTTTTTACGTATATTTTTGTACAAAAATAGTTAGTTCGTTAGTTAGTTAGTAGCCCATTACATCTTAACGGTTTATATGAAAATTATTTTAACTAAAGTTATCCATATAGTCCAAATTTCCTCTCGGTACTTAGAATAGGCTGCCGTAAGTGTTTATTGTTTATTGTAAAAAGTGAAGCTCCATTTAAGATTTGACTTGCCATTCCCCTTCTATATAGTTATACAGACGTTCTGGATGTGGTCCAGGCAGTTCTGTTTCACCCTGACCCTGTTGTCCAGGCCTGTTTCACCATTGGAGCTGTAACTGCCTGTGTGGACCCTCTCACCTCCTTTATGGAGCACAGGTAAGATGGCATTATCCAAAAAATTATACCAACTCAGTGGGTCTAGGTATGAGTTAGAATACCCTTGATCACATATCATCGGTTAGTAAAAAGGAACCCGCTGGGCACAGGAAGCAGAGTTGAAGAACTTAAATTAGTACAAACATAATGTATCTGGAAATACAAATGAGAATTCATCCCATTTGTCTTTAGAAAGTCAGATAGTGACGAAAGCAATGATAAATTGTTGAAGTGCTGGAGGTTTCCAGGATGAGGTTACATGACCTGTTCAGCTAATAAACCTCAAGGCTGGTTCCTTTTTCCACAGAGGATCAAGTCCTACATTTAATCTCACTCTCCTTTTGTTACAGGCTTTAGGTGAAGCTTACAGAGCTTCTCACTGTCATACATTGACCAAGTGGGTCTACACAATATGACATAGCACTCCTGTTAATAGCCTGTTTCCATTGCATAACCAAACAGAAGTGATACATGCATATGAATTATAAGGCACATCTTTACTGTAATGTTGTTGAATCGTGCTGCTTTTTTTTTTTTAATCCCTCAGAATTTTCGTCCAGAGCCAGCACATTATATGGAGACCTGGTAATTTGTTGGTTTAGAGATCCAGGCATTGAGCTGCCCGCCCAGTATCATGCAGACATAAATATCTGCAGTATGAACAGACAGATATAATGGCCTCCACTGTGGCTTTGACAAGATCTACTTGGCTGAGCTGTGGAAAAGTTTGCAGCAAGAGCTTTAGTTAGTATTGACTTTTCCATTTGAGGCAACTTTATCAAGCCTTCTCACTGTCTGTCTGTTGCCAGTTTTTTTAGATGCCTGTAGTACCCAACTGTGGTGCTAATTGGGTGTGGTTAGCCCAGCTTAGTCCTGACCTGCCCGTCACCCCCCCGCCCCCACATAGCCTTCTAATCCCCAAGATCCACATGTGAGACTAACGCACCCTCCTCAGCGAAGCTCATCAGTCAGTCGTGATCCATTCTTTGTGATGGATGCAGACAGTTCATTACATCAGGACAGGAAAGATGAATGCCTTTCAAATAGCTGATCCTCCAGCCTGCAGGCTTCCTAAAAGCGCCAGAGGGAGGGGCCGCAGCGGGGGTCGGAGGTGGTCACTTTGATGCTACGAAGACTTGGCTCAGAAAGGTTATTCCGGGAGCGCGGCATAACACTGATTGATTGGAAGACTCTGGTTAAATTGCGTTAAGATTAAATGAAATTACAGAAAGCTTTTTACATTTGTAAGTTGCCAGCAACAGTCATGATGTCATTCCATGAAATATGACGCCTTACACCGGGTACCCAGATTGCCATCCAAGGACTTCAATATCAAATTAGACTGTTTATCGCTGCACTACTTCGGCAAACACCCATGATTCATTAATGCCGTTATGCAGTGGAAATTGTCATCCTGTTAAAATAAAAATTCTTAAATTAATTGAAACAGGTCGGTTATAGACAACATTCTGAACTCACTCATGAAGCTCATTTTCAGGCCAAAATATCAACTTCACAAGTTTATTAAGTTCCATATGTTTATTTTTTAAATATTGGCGAAAACAGATTCTTTACATAATCGTTACAGAGTGAATGATTCATTTGCTGCAGCAACACCACGCAGTCTTGCATAGCCTCAGAGATAGCATGCAGGCAGAACAGACATGAATATATTTAACTTTCTGTCTTTTTCTGTCTTGTCTTTTTACTCTAGGTTTGCTTTTCCCAAGCTGTTGGAGCAGTGTAGCCAAGGTGAGGCCTTCTGAACTACCTTCCTCTCCCCCAAATTTGCTCCAATCCATCATTTCACAGCCCCAAAGGTTTAAACTGATGAGTTTGTGGTCACACACAGCAAGCCACAGCAAATACAGTTTCAGCTTCCAGGGAATCACTGTTTAGACATCTCATACACACACTGGTGGATATGAAATAAAAAGATGTGAATTTCTCTAAAAGTTCTGCTTGCAGCCAGAACAGCAGTAAATGAATGTTGAAATACGGAATGTCAGCATTGGCAACATGGAAACGGCTCAGCATCTCCATGAAAGTGAGTCAGTTTCTCTTGGATTTCATATTTCCCTGTCTGTGCCTTGTTGTATGTCAGGTATTGTGAGTACAGTGGTGTTCACCGGGCTGACAGCAGAGCAGAAGCACCCTCTCATGCAACATGTTCAGCAGCTGGTACGCTCTGCCAACCCCACCGCAGCCTTCATATTGGCAGAGAGAGGAGCTGTCACCAGGTAGGCGCCCACAGAATCATGATCAACACCACAAGCAGTCACCTAAGCCCTTTCATCTTTACCTAAAATGTTGAATCTAGTCGACAGTTCATTCCACAGTCTACAGCGCAGAGTTCGTAGCAAAATGTCTCAGGGTAAACCTTGGCTTGGAGTTGTTGAGTAATTTGAAAAGAATTTTACGACTCGTGCGCACTAATGTGTAAGGATAATCTCCATTATCCTTTGTGTTGGTAGAGAGAAAAATCTTTGGCCATTTCATTAAATTGTTACTTAGAATATCACACCCACTGTAAAGTTTCTTGATGGTCAATTTATTCTGTCTCATTAGGAGCGAAGATGTGAAGCTGATCCTGTCTAGTGGAAGCTTTAATGAGCCACAGATGCTGAGAGCACGCTATCTCCTCTACCCCGGCTGGTAAGACCTTCATCCCACGATCCACTGACCCCAGTGTGTCCTCATGTGTCCACACTCAACCTCTGGGCCCCTGAATGACTGGCTGGAGTTGATTCCTGCCTCCGTGTTTTGTCAGCCCTGCCTTACCTCCCTCCCTGCCCTTTAATTGCCACTCAGCTGCAGTGGTGGGGGTATCAGCTGCTGATTGCTGTAAAGCTCCACAGGGCATCTTGTGTACTTTCACCAGCTGCCTCCTGGCAGCCCAGTAACACGTTGTTGGCCTTGCAGTTGCCATGTACACAAAAGGAAGCTCCTTCCTCTAGGACCCGGTCCATTCACGCCACATACCTGAGTGGTCAACCTGATATGAACCTGTATTAAATCATTGTGTCAGACCATACACCAGATTGCTGGCCTCAGTCAACCCTTTGATTTTCTCATTCTCAAGCCTTATTTAGTGTGTCTGTGCGTGAAAGGAGAGAGCGACTTGTGTTACCCCAGCTTAGTTTGTGACCTTTCTCATCTAGGAGGAACTGTGTTTTTGAGGTGTATCACCAAGATTTACCAGTAAAATCCATCAAATACCCCTCTCTCCTTTCACAGTGGTGTTAACAGTAAACAACATTCCAGCCAAAGATAAAATGTAGCATGACAAACAATTTGGCTGGTTTCTGGGTGTTGTTTTCTCACCATTTGTGTAATGTCCATGTGTTTTTTTGTTTTAGGTGCAAGGGTCGCTTCTTCTCCGGGTCTGGGTCTGTCATCCTCACACAGCAGTGTCTGATGTTCAGCCGGCCCCTGGAGAGGCCTCTATTTGTCGCCCGTTGTAAAGGTGAGATGGAAAGAAAGCCCCCCTCCACGCCGCATACACGTGACCAGGCTCTAGATACGAGCTGGCGGGATTTCATGATGATTACATAAGCTGCTTTTCCCTCCAAATATGGAGAGAACCGTGCTATCAAAGTAATAGTCAGCAGTTGCTGTGAAATAATCTGTGTTCCCCCAAAGGAAGCATGCTGCTTGCACAATATGTCACCATGCCAGCAATGGCATAATTGTAATTGTCTTACAAATTGCGATTTTATATTAATTATGAAATGATATTATTAATGTTATTTTTCTTGTTTTCTGCTCTCTTCCATAGCTTTGAAGTCATCACTAAGGCCGTTCCCATTCCAAGGAAACGTGTACAATATTTGGGGAAAAGTCCGATTTTCTGGTAGGAACGATGCTTCTCCATGCTACATTGTTGCTACAAAATACTTCACTGGTTTGCTGCTGGTTTTGTCCTTTGTTAAGCAGTACTAAAACAATTGTGATTTCTTTCCTTGGTAAATATTTGTCCTGAATTTGCATTTCCCGGTTGTGGGAATTATTAGAGAAAAGGTTTCCCTCAAGGCAGGCAAGAAGCAGCTGACGGTAGGAATATTCATTTGAGTGTTGCTCTGGTCTTGTTGTGTTTGGACTTCAGTTCACAGTCCACTCGGTTTGGTTTTCGCCACACAGTTTTCTCACTCCTTGTTTATGTGAGAGGTGGTGCAGAGGTGTTGCATGAGGTGAGAGTGCAGGTGGCTGTGGGGAAGAAGTGCAGCGAGTGTGCAGATACATGTGGAGAGTTGAGACGACGCAGTAATGAGTGTGTATGGTTTTAGTAGTAGTAGTGCTCCCATTTTCTTAGTGTCTGAGTCACTGTGTGTGGGGTAGTGTATCATTTACATCACGTTCTATTTAGTTTTAATTTCTTTAGCTCGTATACATTCAGTCGCATATCTTACCTTGAGTTAGAACGTGTTTGACATGTTTTATATTGTTTTGCACTGCACACGTGAGTCCTGTGAGTCATTTTTGGAGCAGATGGATTGTTTGGATGTTGTAACATTAACACCCCAGTTCCAGCATGCTGTTTTCCATACGAAGCTGCTACTGGAAGCCTTGCGCCCAGTAGGAAGCATGCGTGCATGTGTGACATGAATGTGAGCTCCCCTGTCTCTGGAATGTCTAGACTCCCAGCTAATGATGGAAGTGAGCTACAACACAGCCAGTAAGGAGCTGAGCATTGTTCCAGACAAGGACTTCAACCCTCCGTCCCAGAGCCCCCTAGATGCCAAGATGCCCTGCTACCTGATGTTTGACGGTGTGGGAATCACTGAAGACGGACTAAAGGACTGGCTCAGACTGTGTGCCAAGCAGGTAGACCCAAGTCTTGGCAATACCACACCAAGAACACTCACTTTTTCTCAATTACCCGTATTTAGATGCACTGTCAATATTCAAATAGTCCTCACCCTTCATTCCTCATGGGACAAAACTGCTGCCTGAAGATCCAACCCACCCTGAACATTATGGTTAAAATAAATTCGACTTCAAGGTAATTGACTGTTTTTCTATTTGTCGGGTGCTTACAGAGGCAGATGAAGAAGGATCAAAAGACCAGAAATAGCCTCTCCCCACAAGAGCTCAAGAACATACATGTGAGTGATGTCTCTGTTGTCGCCGCAATTTCCCGTCTATCGTTGCTCGAATCTAACTTGGTATGCACCGAAGGACAAAGTCAATAGATGTCGCCACGAGAGCAAAAAGAATTTGAAGTTAGATGCAGACATTTGCCCTTGTTGTCTTGTCAAACTGAGATTCTGTTTAACTGTTTAGGCGACCAGACACTTGGATCCACTACCTCCTGGCTACTTCTACAACGGCTATCAGTTTGTTGACATCTTTGGAGAAAAAATGAGTTTACATCCCAGTATCCTTGTCCTGGTAGAACAGCTTTGACTCGGTTGTGACTTATCTGTCACTGAGGCAGCCCCGTGGATTTAGATTGTCCTTTTCTTCTAAAGCTTAACATGAGAAGATGCAATGAAATCAGCTGATTTTGTTGTCAGTGAGGTAAGTTGTTTGAATTGTGCATAGTTAATGTAATGTAATTCACAAATGTTGATGCTTGACGTTGATGTCCGCCTCTTCATTTGCCGTTGCGGTGTTGTGTGGCTTCCCTTACATTGGTATCACCGCAGACATGGATGTGTTTATCAAGGAGTACATCGCTAAGACCAACAAGGAGATCGAGCTGTTCAACCATCAGCTGGAGCTGCAGGGGCAGCCGGACCTGTTTGATTCATAAAGCCCGTGTATCCATCTTAGCTCCATTTATTGTTTTCATGAGAGGGAAGTGGGGGTGGGGGGTGTTTTGTGTTTTACTGTTCACTCCTCTTGAATGGTCACTTTGTGTCTACCCTGCATGCAATAGCAGCAAACAGTTGCTGGAAGTCCATTCACTTTCTACGAACAATGTTACTTTGTTTTCTCCTTTGATGATACGGAAAAGTTGCCCGCAGGTGAACTTTCGGTACAATGACCTAACCCACTCATCTTTGGTCGTGAGATGAGGGTTTCTCACCTGACCGCCGCTGCCCACCAATCCGAAAAGTAACGCAGCTCAGGGCATCTTTAAATCAGCTCGATGGAAGCCGCTAACCCTCAAACATAGAAGACTTGCGCAACTGAAGGGAATTTCCAGCCGCTCACTTCTTCAGCTTGTGCATTTATGTTTTCCACAGTTGGCAAATTAATGCGTCTATTTGTGGACAGGCATGGATAGCCGTGTGATTCTGGTGGGCTCCCTGGTGGGGTTTCTCAAGAATCACTCCTCTGTTGTCACCCAATCCATGGCCCACCTGTTAGCTTGTCTGCGTGCCACACTGCGGCAGAGGGAGTGCTTGGCCATAGAGCTGTAAACATTGGACAGCCTGTTGGCTGCAGACAACCGATGGATGATACCATTAATCACGTAGCCATACGCCATCCCACTGGTTTATTTTCAGACTCCCGAAGTGAGTCTAATGAAAGTGCAATAAAGCGGAGAGGAAAGTGGCGTAGCTGTAAAGCAGCCCTGGTTGCAGCGGTGCAGCCGGTCTATCACTTTGGCAAAACGTCCAGGAATTTGCTTCAGTCTTTGGTTTTTAGGTCCAAGCTCAGAGAGGTCAGATGTGAAACGCTCATTTCTCTTAAGTGTGCACATTCCCATCATTCTATTGGTTTGGGATCATTGATTTGGGTGAGGAGCGGGGAAAATGACGAGGAGGAGTCCTCAACCGTGGACCTTCTTGAATATGTTAACGTTAGAATAGGTGGTAGCTGCGTTTCAGCCGTGTGATGTCGCAGAGATTCAAAGAAACATGTCACATGTCACATGTCACATGTCACTGCTCTGCCATTGTGCGTTGCACCAATGTTCTATGCATGTCTTCCTCCTACATGCTGGTTCCTACATGAAATTATGTAGCTTCAAAGAACATCAGCTGTTTGATGTTCCATATAAACTGGGAAACTTCTTGCCACAATGTTTCCAATTACAAATTGCTTGTAGTTGTAATGCAAATCGTGAGATCTGTTCCCGTGCAGAGCACCGCTCTCGTCTTTTCGCCCGAGCCCAGGGAACATCGTGGTGAAAACGGAGCGTGCCGTCTTGATATGGTAAATTGAAGAACGTGTAGGAACCCCGCCGTCATTCAGGAGATTTGATGGCTTTCGCTCATTATGGGGTCAGCAGTGTGACATGCAGAAGAGGAGCTGACACTGACAAAGGGATTTAAAGGTGCACGGAAATGTGCAAATACTGCTGCTACTACAAAGATACCATGTATCCCATTGGCCTTTGTTCCCCGTACCAAATAATTGCCTGTGCTCGGTGAAGGAGTGCTCTCAGATTTGCATCGGTTCAGCTCGGGGAGGAGGGATTTTTCTGAGCACAGGGTGCACACTTCAAATCGTATCCAAACCAGATATATTTAGATCAGTGGTGAGCCAGATGTATTTCGGGTTGCCATTCACGATAGTTACGTCCCATTTTACATGTTTGTCAATGCTGTCAGCAGCCTGTAAAATTGTAATAATCAGTCAGTTTTGACAGGCGGCAGACAAGAAACTGACAGAGTTACTCAAGGGCTGACCTAGATGGCCCGTGTGTATCAGTTTCAGATAATCCCGATAATCCCGTTACTCTCACCCCGACACTGCTGGCCCCATCCGTCCTCTGTAGGTGGATTTGACCAAGCCGTGCCGTCCCGTGCTTGATGTGTTACTGTCTTTTAGGAGAATAGCAGAATAGTGTGTTGAATAGCAAATAACATAACAGTGTATGCCTCTAACACGTACTGACACAGCCGGACACAGAGGGGTTCTCTCGGAGAGCGGTCATTCCATTAGCCTCTCGCCGTCGCTCTCTTTTCCGCCGTAACATAAGTGCACCTTGTGTTTTTCTATATTCTGCTTACAGAGCCCCGATGTGACTCTTTAAGGACGAGGGGAACAAACGAGCTGTTAAATTCTCGGTCCCTCGCAGCTCGTATCGTGCGGCCCGCCGGATTGAGGGCTTACAGGATCGTAAGCGAAGGATTTCGCTCCAAAATGAGGTGTCTCCGCCGATTGCCTCTCAAAATGCAAACAGATTAGGCTGCTTTTTATTTTAGGAGGATCGTACCCGTCTTAATTCCTTTATTGACCAACTGAAACCTCCTGCGCGGGCCCCGATCCTCTATTTAGCGCCTCAGAGATGAGATGTCAAAGCCCTCTCTTTTCGGGCAACAGTTGCTGTCATTCTGCAGTTGTATAATACTGCAGAGAGTTGCCTTGAGTGACAGCAAAATAGTTTTGAAGAGACTGAAGGTGTCATAACTGTGAAATTACAGCCACACACGTCATTAATTGGGAAAGGAGAGGGAGAAGACGTCCTTAAAGAGTCAAGGGTTACGTTAGGGTGCGTGTGATACTCAAATCGAATTAACACTAATATTAGTCGCACACACACACACACGATTACAACAAGTATGTCCGCACTATTTTTGCATGTGCTAAAATGTCATGATAAGATGATAGCATATAAATGCTATAAATAAAATATAAATGAAAATATGCCTTTCACCAAACTGGTACAGCGAAGAGAAAGCAAACAAGTTTATTTTAACATATCTGCTACAAATTTGAATTACCTCAGTACAACACATAGTATTTTTCTAAGACTGTGAATTGAACACGCCAAGATGCAAAAAAAAAAAAAAACGTCTCCTCTCGCACAAGCTACAAAAAGCAAAGCAGATGCAACTTTTTTTTTTAACTCGAGAGAGAATCTGATCGCTCGTGAGACGTCAGCTTTCTCTGATCCAGCAGTGCCTTGGCTACAGCTAAGAAAAGCAGAGATTAAAGCTGCATTCAGAGCCCCGTCCCTCTCCTCGTCACGCCAGGGACGGGGGGAGGGTGGGGGGTGTTGTCAGACGAGGATCCGTCCTTAAACAGTGTTGGTGAAAGGAATCCGTGGAGTCGGTCTTTGAAGCAATGTGTTTGACTAAGCCAGAGGGTAAAGTAGGTCAGGTCACACAGGGGAAGGCCGCTGGAGGGCTCGGGTCCGTTCAGGTTCTCATACAAACTAAGATGCTGGAGATGCTGGAAGGAGAAGGGCTGGACTTGTTACAAGACTCTCACTTTGTCGTAGGCAGCAGACTCATTTGTCAGGGTTAAATGTAGACTTGACTTTGTGGATGATTTCATTTTTTTTGACGGAATGTCAAAATGTGGGGATTGTACAAACAGAAGCCAGTTTGAAATAAGTGGAAACAGGTTTTGCTTTTGTTTTTCATGGCCCTGGCCCTTCTCAGGATTGGAAGCCCTGAAAGTTTTATATCAGGGTTTTGGAGACTGGGCTAGTAAAAAGGATAATAAAATAAAAAAGTTTGTTCCTAAAGTTGGGTGACCCCTTACACATTGCACAGTCAGGGGGCCCTAAAGAGCCCTCCACCGGTCCCCGTCCTGTGACTCCTATGCAGCTCTCTGGCAGTGCGGACTAAGCACCCTATTGTCTTCATCCTGTATGTAGAGCCTAGTGGTTTTATAGCTGAAGTTATAGGACAAAAACAAAGTTTGGTGTTGATTGGGTTTATAAAGGGAGGGGGGAGGGGAGGGGGGCGTGGTCTTGTACTGCAATGTGATAATGCCGTACACTTTTATTTTGATAGAGTTGAGTTTTTTTTCAGATTGGCTCCAAGCGTTCAAAAGGGCCAACAATTTGGAATGTATGCACATCTTGATAAAGTGGATATTTTTTATGGTGTTTTTGTGCTCAACAGGGAAATGGCGGCTTTGAAAAACAGATTTTAAACTGACCAAATGCGTCTCAGGCCTCAGGGGACTTGATATTAATTATTTTGGCTCCTATGTCACGAGGAGGGCAAAAGGGAATGGCAGACGGCGTGGGGGGGGATTTACTCAGGTGCATGATTACTTTCCTGCCTGAGATTACGTATTCGTCCAATCAAACCGCAGCGTGGTTAAAGCTGACCACGCGGCCCAGGACGTCTTTATGCTGTCGTCCGTATCGCTAAACAATAACGATTCAAGTCGATTGGTGTTTGATGTCATGGTGGCAAAATTAGATCTGGGGAAAAAAAAGAAAAGAAAAAAACAGCAAAGGGCTCATTTCTTCTCCCCGATCTGCAGGCCGTCCAACATGAAAGGAAAAAATACTTCTTCTGTGCTCTATTGTGATGAGAAGGAACACTTCAAAAGTGCCAAAATAACTTCCACATTTTGTCTGAGGGTGTTCACGGAATGTGAGCAAATTTAGCTTTTGCACAAAACTGCTGTAACTTTTGTTTTTTTCCTGTGACTGATGCTTTTATAATCTAATTGTCGTGTATTTATTGCACCACATAATCCATTAAATATTTATACAATTAACCGTTGTCTGTTCGTTTGTCGGGCCCCTCTCAAGGTTTCCTCCGTCCTGATTTAAATTTCACTTTGAGGCAGCACAGTTTGGCGCTGAACGTCTATTACGTAATAAATCTTTTGCGCTCAGCCAATTCCAATTATGCGGCCGGCACAGTCGAGGATTTGTCTCCCGACGAGACAACGTGGACTCGCTCGGTGCATCCAAACTCTGTATCAGCACTAACTGGGATGCTGTGTGTAAGGGGGACTGGAAGAGAAAGACCGCACAAATTGTCTATCAGGTGTGTGTGTGTGTATTGTGGTTCTGATACAGTTATTAACTCCAGACAAATGGCAGCTGAACTAGCTCTGGGAGAATGTGTGGAATCCTGCCTGACATGGTCCGGCTTTAGACATCCCTTTCCTCATGCTGTGTGTGCGTTCAGCAGAGGAAGATAGAGGCTGTGCATGTGTGTGCATGCGTGTCCTTGTATTGTTGCCAGGCAGATAAAGTCCTCCACATGGCTAACCTCTGACATCAGCGTTTCCTCACCTCGCTCTTGCACCACCGTGCCGCCAGTTTCTCCCCAGCGACTCAAGGCACGACCCCCCTCGGCCCGCCCACGGTCACTAAAGCACACTTAAAACACACTTGTGTCATATCGCGTTGACCATTAACCAGCCGTTCTCCTCCCCGCCCATCTATTGTTGTATTTTTACTGCTGAGGCTATTTAGGGGCCATCATGACAGCTCCGTGTAAACACTCATCACTCTCGCTGGCATCTGCCAAACCTCGCCGAGTGGCTCCAGGTCACGGCAACAATAGGTTTACTGTACGCACGGCTGGGTTTGTTCACTTTTAACGAAGGGAACGGGTTGGCCGTCACCTTCTTCAAAGCGAGCCTTTTAAGGGGGACGTGCTGCGTGTTCTGGTGGGGTATAAAGGGAGGTGTCCTCAGCCTTCAACCCAGCTTAAACTGCTCCTCTGGGGACGGATGCTTCCAACTGCATGGGTCTCCTGGTTTGAATTCAATGTTGTTTGCCTTTTCCATGACATCAGAAGTTTTCATCACGTACTCATTTAGACCTAATAGATGTGTTTGAAATTGTATCTTGGAGCACACAGCATGAGGCATTTGATACTCCTAATTATGCTACCGGCTATTTTGATTAATTGCTCATCCCCGTTTATGCGTCTCACATCAACATGTTGACTATTTTCAGTTACGCTGATTTCATGTCGCTGCAGCCTCACTGTAATTAATCACGGTGTATTCTGTGGCTTCGCTTAAGTGATATTAGTAATCGATCATAATATTGTTTAATATATAATAATATCATAAAATGCCAAAATGTAAAGTTAAAGGTGACATAATAGGCATGAAGTTATTTTTATTTATGTTATGTTTTATTTATTCATGTTTTTACTCAATGTACAGTGCACAGCAGTGATGCTAAATCAAAATATGTCTGCTTCAAAAGTCTCGCATTTCATGTTTTATTACGCAGCACGTCGTGTTACCTTGGCCAGACGGTTATGGTTTTACCTCAGTTTTGAAGTTATAAAAATGCAGGCCATAGACAACCATTCAGGTCACCTGTCCTACACAAGGTGACCACTAGATGGTGGCAAAGGCCACTGCCACTTGACATTGTGTTGATTCAGTAAAGTACAAACTGTAAAATGTATGCTTCATAACTACGCGGCTTCATCCAGAGGAGTTCTACCTAATATCTCCGAAATTAATAAAAAAAAATATTTAAGGTGAAGAAGTAAGATTATAAATGTCAATCGGCAGTTTTCCCGTTTCTCATGTACACCTAAAATCTTGTGTGCACCAGATAATCTGGGTTTCAAAATTCTCTTTGGATGCGGTTCAGGGATAAAGTACTGAAGACGAGCAGGCAGTAATGTCTTTTTAATGAAGCACAAGGGGGAAATATAGCAGAGTCCACTCGCGTATCGGCATTTTTACACACGTATACAACTGTACTGTACATGCTGTTGGGTAGTTTAATAAACAGGGTGTAGAAGTCTTGTTTTAATCTTCAGGGTAGCTGCTGAATGTGTGTGTTGTCACTGGAGCCGCAGCGATGCAAACAGACATGCAGGCCGAGGATACCACACCGGTATTTTATTACTTACTCATGCATACAGAGCGCGATGGTGCTACACTGGCAGCTGTGGGTAAAGTACCGCAAAGTGGTGCTAAAAGTAAAAGTACAGGTATCTTATTGAGAAATGACTTAATAACATCATCGTCGTCAGGAAGTGTCTGAGTAAACGTTAATCAGCTGCTGATGTTTGTCGTAAGAGAGTATCAAAGGTATTATTTTGACAATAACTGTAAGATGAACTTTGGAGGACGAGCTGGACTGTCAGGAGTCCTCCATGTAGGGTTCTGTTTCAACTTCACATTTATTTATACACGTTAGACTCAATCTATAACATGTTTATAACATACAGTAAGAACTCCAACAAAATGACAAACTGAGTGCAAACTGTTGTGATTTCCACATCCACGTTCAATAAAAATGAAACCATAAAAACTTCAGTCTCCCACTGTGTGTATGAAAACATCACCTGTTTAGAATTCATTTTGTCATGAGTAATGAAACTATTTTGACAAAAGTAGCGATAGATATTATAGATATTCCTTCAGTTACATACTTCAGTAAAATTAAAAAAAAAAAAAAAAAAGAAAAAATGTTTATACCAACTCCACCAAAATACAAAGTCTCCTAAAACATGCTTAAGTACTGGAGTGAAGTATTTGTACTTTGTCACTCTACCACACTGTGCACGTGTGACACAGGTTACTGCTTTCTTGATAAATCGGCCGCAGCTGCATCCAATTGCCGCTGGGACTGCAGCACCATGTCTGTCTCACATACAAATCCGCCCCCAATGTCACAACTTTATTACACACTTTTTAATATTCATAATCTGTGTCCATTTTTCCTAAAATGTCATAACAAAACACAAATCCACTCACAAAAGTGTACAACAATATCATCGGCAGAGTACCATCATGTATCTCAAATCGTTCCTTCACATATTCATGTACTTAAGTATATTAGCATATACCTGGATCAAAGTTTGGGTTGTAAGTAGTGACATGTTTCAGTATTCATGAACCTGGAAACTTACCTGACGCTTAAGATTCGAGCTCACAGTAAAACAGATGTTTTGATATTTTTAACGTTAGCCTCCTTTGCATTAGTCCACACCAGGTGCTTTGTAGGCTCGGTCTACTCGGTCGTTGGATCTCACTCCTCTCTCCCGGACAGCTTTATGTCAAAAGTCATCAGAACGGTCATGTTGCTGGACTCCCCCGAGGAGGCGGCGAGTTTCAGTTGTTGGAGGGTGCTCCCGGTGAAAACGTCGCCCTCCCACACTCTGCTCTTGTTCATCTTGAGATCAGTTTTTGTTTCTCCCACCACGCACACCCTCTGAACCCCTGGGACCCTCACCCTGAAGCGGACCCATGAGTCGGGCTCCAGCAGGCCCACACGGGGTTCAAAGAGCACACAGCCTTTTCTCCAGGCTGAGTAGACGCAAGGGAACGGAGGCCCCGGCTGATCGCAGCTGTTCCTCAGAACAAAGTCGCACATGGGATTAAAGTCCCCACCGGGGACGGTCTTGGCATATAGGCCGAGTCGATAAAGGCCCGCATCAGGCAGGCTGACGCTAACCGTCACCTTGCTGTCTGTGTACGTACAGAACAGGTGGCGTGAAAGCGGGATTGCTGCGTTCTTGTTCTCCTCTCTGCTGAGCACAGAGTGCAGCTCGAGCTCCCGCTGGTTGTGGAAGGTGATGTTGCACTTTCCCTGCTGCGTGCTCACCAGGGCCGACGTGTGGCTGAACTTGGACAGCCCCGCGTCCGACGTACGAATCCCTGGCCCGCAAACCGAACTCAGATTAGGAGGAAACAGTTCGTCCGGACCGACCACCTTCCCCTTGCAGTGCAACAGGAAGTTTGCAGCATTCTGGAACTTGGATTCCTGCTTCTCGTAGTCCCGCACGAACACCGACAGGCGGTAGAAGCCACGCAAGGGGCAAAGCACGTGACAGGTGAGGAGGTCTGGTTGAATCTGAACGGCCAGGCAGCGCTTGGCGACAGTAGCTTCCAGCCCCGGATGGACCAGTTCGCACAGCACCATCAGGGGTCTGGAGGTCTTCAACGCCAAATCAAAGACGCCTAAGTCCAGCTCAGCTACCTCACTCCCTTGGCTACTGCCCGAAACCCCCAGCGATCCAGCAACTGGCTGCAGACCCCAAGACAGGAAGGGGTTCTCAGGGATCTCCTCCATGGCCCTGGGCAACGGACACTCCACCGTGAAGGAGCAGACCCAAATAAGAGCTGTGGTGGCAGTTTCGGGCCTGGCAAATAACTTCACGTCGTACGTACCGCTCACAGGAGGCAGGACCTGTAGCTTCATCTTTCGGTGGGAGACAGTTAGGAGGCCAAAGGAGGAGTTGTCCAACTCCTTCTGCTCTGAAGCTCCACAGTGAAGAAGATCCTGGTGCTGGGTGATCTCGTGGGCAAATGTTACAGGCCTGGAGAAGCCAATGGACATGTTTGCCTCTCCGTCATCTGAGGAGGGAAGAAGGGAGTAGAACTTTGGAACGTTTACTGCCCGGCCAGTGTCCAACTACAGAAAATATTCCCAATTCCATCTCAAAGAAGGGGACAGAAAACTGAGACATCCCAGAGATTTTGATGACTAGATACCCTGCAACCTGATCATCAATCAAATATTTTTCATCTGAGTGAAGTGCGATGATATTCTCCTTGCTTGGAGATCTATACCTTTGCCAAAACAATGAAAATATCTCTGTGTTTACCTGTGACGATGTGGAAGTGATGAGGCTCAATCAGCCTCAGCCCCATGGTGAAGAAGGCAGAGGTCTTGAAGACTCTCCTCTCAAACTCCTCCAGGGGGATGGGCGTGTCCAGGAGCTGCCATTTCTTCTCATCAGGGAAATGTGAATGGATGAAGTCCTCTGGGTCCGTCAGGAAATAGAAATCATCGAACCTTGGAGGCAACAGATGGAGACCACAGACAGACAGACAGACAGACGGGTTTGAGACGAGGCTCGCTGCTGCTTTCAGTTCAGTAAGAAGACAAAGACCATAATCCAAAAGGGGTTATTTACAGTAAAATTAATTAATAAAATAAACCAGTCAACATCTTTTTAAATTCCCTATTTGACTTTTTTTTTCATGATAGGCCCCTCCCACAACAGTCTGATAAGCAATGACACCATTAGAAAACAGAAGAATGGAAAAAAAATTCAAATTTAAATTTTATTGTTTAAATTTTACAGTGCATAAAATCTGGTAGAGATTGTTTGAAATTTCTTGGAATTTTTTGTCAGAAATGATCGACTCTTAGTCTAAGTGGCCACATGATGGCACTATCTACACCATCGAGTCGTCTGTCATTATTGCACTCTGGTTCAGCATTAACGTTATCAGCGTTATTTTCTTTTTTTTTGTCAAACCTTTTGACGAAGCTCTTGTGTTCCATGTCCACTCGGCCCGCTCCCCAGCAGGCGTCCATCAGGAACCACTGTCTTCCCAGGAGCACGCCGTTCCACATGTGATCAGATTTCACATTTTTCAGGCTTTGCCCCTGGCGGTACCCAACACCCTTACTGTGGCCGGGCACCTCTTGGCACTCAATGCCCACCTCCCTGTAAACACACACCGAACACAGCATCACTCTCCATTCTTTGGTCTTCATCTCCAACTTTAATTTGACCTTTATACTGTTAGTATAGTTACTTAAAATTGATACAATGGTTACTGTCTGACTCTCTCCTCTCAGTGTGTGTGTGTGTGTGTGTGTGTGTGTGTCTGTGTGCATGCCACTGCAGTATGTGTTGTACCAGGTGAGCCAACAGCAACTCAGAAATGTTCATCATCATCATCATCATCATCATCATCATCATCATCATCAACATCATCATCATCATCATCATCATCATATTCATCATCATCATCATCATGTGCATTCCCTATAGAAATCAATCCTGATGTCATCTGTATGTTTTTTTTCATGTTAAGCTAGTTTTGTGTAATAGATAGATAGATAGATAGATAGATAGATTCAAAAATTGCCTTTTTCCATCGGCGTAACATTGCAAAAATCAGGCACATCCTTAAGCAAAAAGACACAGAAAAATTAGTGCATGCATTTGTTACTTCCAGACTGGATTATTGTAATTCTTTATTATCAGGCTGCCCCAACAAAACTCTAAAGAGTCTGCAGCTGATCCAGAATGCTGCTGCTCGTGTACTAACTAGAACCAGGAGAAGGGATCATATCTCTCCTGTATTAGCGTCGCTGCACTGGCTCCCTGTAAAATCCAGAATAGAATTTAAAATCCTTCTCCTCACCTACAAAGCCCTTAATGGTCAGGGACCATCATACCTAAAAGAGCTCCTGGTTCCCTATAGTCCCACTAGACCACTACGCTCCCAGAATGCTGGCTTACTTGTGGTTCCTAGAGTCTCCAAAATCAGAATGGGAGGCAGAGCCTTCAACTATCAGGCTCCTCTCCTGTGGAACCATCTTCCAATTTCAGTCACCCAGACACCCTCTCTACGTTTAAGATTAGGATTAAGACTTTCCTTTATGATAAATCTTATAGTTAGGGCTGGATCAGGCTCACCCTCGACCAGCCCCTAGCTATGCTGCCATAGGCCTAGAATGCCGGGGGACTTCCCAGGATGCACTGTGCTTCCTCCTTCTCTATCTACACTCAGTCATGTCCCATTACTGCATGTTACTAACTTGTCTCCGTCCCCGGAGTGTTTGTACTTTGTCGCCCGTCAGGTCCACACAGAGTTTAAGACGGCTTCCAGTTGGACTCATTTCCAGATTCATCTTTGTTACTGTTATTATTTCAGTTGCTCTGCATCTCTGTTTCTTTCTTTGTGTCTCCCCAACCCCCCACTCCCTCCCACTTTCTCTCTCAACCTAACCGGTCAAGGCAGATGGCCGCCCTCCTAGTCCAGGTTCTGTTCAAGGTTCCTTCCCTATAAAAGGGGAGTTTTTCCTTGCTACTGTCGCCAAGTGCTTGCTCATGCGGGAATGTTGGGTCTCTACATATTCAAGAGTATGATCTTGATCTGCTCTACATGTAAAGTGCCATGAGATAACTTTTGTTGTGATTTGGCGCTATATAAATAAAATTGAATTGAATTAAATTGAATTGAATGAACAGAAAAAAATAAATTAAATAAAAACAGATAACAGAGACATCTGGATTCCCTGAAATAATGCCTATAACTGGCAATAGGCAATAAGAAAGGGGACTAGTTACTGTCCTTTCCAAAGTGTAAAAGAAATACATTGTAAATGGTTCAGTGGTTATCAATGAGCCTTAAGTTTCAGTGAAAATGCAGCTCTGTGGAAACGTTTTTTCAAAAATATCTTAATTCCACTAAGAGCATGAATATAAGAACAGTTATCCGGAGTAACAGATCTATATTATGCTAGTGGATTTATTCTCACATGTAAACATCATAATTGGATTAGGATGCCACAACACATTGTTGTTGTTATTGTTATTATTATATATCAACCCAAAAAACTCCATAAAGTTTTTAAATGTAGAACCTCAAGTACCATAATTAAATCTAAGATGGTTATTGATGTGAATAATATTGGAAGAAGAAAAAAAAAACTCTCATTCAACCAGCCTTCCTTTCACATCTCCACCTTGTTACCGGGCAACCATTGTGAAACTGCGTCTCGCTATTGGGCCGCATCTCCTCCATTCAAAGAGGTGAAGACGCTATCAAGAATCATGTTTATTCCCCCGCGATGTGGAGCTGTGTTCTGTCAGCAAAAATAATTAAATAAATCAGCTGCGTACGTGCGTGTGTGTGTCTCTGTGTGCTTTTTGTTTGTGTTTGTGTGT
>OMNV01029357.1:0-12109 GCA_900303265.1 Brotula barbata
TTTGAATTGAGACAGAGAGAGCAACATACAAACAGACAGACAGACAGAGAGAGAGAGAGAGAGAGGGGGAGAGAGAGAGAGACAGAGAGAGCAAAAGACAGACAGACAGACAGAGAGAGAGAGAGAGAGAGAGAGAGAGAGAGAGAGGAGAGAGGAGAGAGGAGGAAGAGAGAGACAGAGAGAGAAACAGACAGACAGAGAGAGAGGGGAGAGAGAGAGAGACACAGAGAGAGAGACAAAGAGAGAGGGGGAGAGAGAGAGAGACAGAGAGACAGAGGGGGAGAGAGAGAGAGACAAAGAGAGAGAGGGGGACAGAGAGAGAGAGAGACAGAGAGAGCAACAGACAGAGAGAGAGAATGAGAGAGACAGAGAGAGAGACAGAGAGAGAGAGACAGAGAAATGGGAGAGAGAGAGAGAGAGAGAGACAGAGAGAGATAATGAGACGGGGGAGACAGAGACAATCTGTAAGTGAGAGACAGAAGGAGAGAGGCGGAGAGAGGGTGGGAGACACACAGAGAGAGAGATAATGAGAGAGACAGAAAAAATGAGAGGGAGGGAGATACAATCTGTGTGTGTGTGTGTGTGTTAGAGGGAAAGTACCTGACACTGATTATATGTCCCTCTGTCTCCTTCTGTAAATGAGCTTTGACCACCCAGGCTCCATGTTCCCTGTATGTCATCACCCGACTACACACACACACACACACACACACACACACACACATCAGTGAAAGAAATACAGTTAGAGTGATAATATCAATCCAGTTTTTCTTCCAAATACCTTAAAAACAGATGAGTTTACAACAACGAAACAACAACAATTTTATCTTTTGTGTGTTTCTCCACAAACCATTGCTGGGAAAACTAGGAGACCGAACATTAAACGATGGGTGAACTTGAAGAATTGGGACAAAAGAGTAAGAGAATGATGAGTAAAACCTTACAGAAAATCATGATGAGATGAGACGCTAAGCTGTAATATGCGAGAGTGACCACTGGGTGGCAGGAGAACCACAGAAAACCAAAAAGTCATCAAACGTCTGTTTGGAACTCAGCTGCAGCCTGTTACCCATTACCCACAATGCACTCTGTTAGTGCATGAATTCCTTGCTCTGATACGCTCTCACTACACCAATAACAGACGTCAGAGTCAAAATTAAACACAGTTACAAAATAAGAATTTAACTGCAAACAAATCCTATAATTCATGATCATCATTACGTACTGAATCACAAATCAACGATTACCGTCAAAATTATTAGAAGGGGTAAAGAAAACTCCACGGGCCACTTCATAAATCCGATCCCAAACACACACGTACTCCAGGCCTGCGTTAATAAAGTGTGTAACATGATGAAGAAACCCTCAGCGTTTCATCAAACTTATCGAAGACGCGACCGCTCGGTTTGTGCTCCGATCTCAGAGGTAGCAACACACAGTACAGTAGTTAGAGAAAGATGTAACTCAGCCTGAAGGGAACCATTAAATTAGCTTTGCTTAAAGATTTATGGGCCACTTCATGCTTTAACTGCTTTGTTTCTCCCCTTTGGGGACGAAATTAAAATAATGTTAAACCAACTGGGGGGATACGCTGCCACCAGGGTGCATTAATAGAGGTGATAACCCCAAAGGGAGATTTACAGCACGCAGTATACAATAAATATAGATTAGACGACTGAATAATGTACGTCTATGGAGGAGTTAATACCCACAGAAAGTGCTGTGTGTGTTCTTGAATGGCTTTAAATAATGTCGGGAGGGTAAAATATGAGCTGGTAAATTAAACCCTGAATTAATTAAACTCATAATCAATTTAACCTTCTCTATGTAAATTAGACACTGATTTAAAACGGGAGGTCAGAGGTGGCATGCGGGGTGTGAGAGAGCAGGTACGAGTGTGTGATGTGTGTGTGTGTGTGTGTTCAAATATTTATTTCTCATTGTGGTCCACATGCATAAATCATATTCTGATGTCATTTTCTCATGATGTTTTTGGTATTTATGGACCGGGGTGGAACATTTTATAGAGAAGGTTGATTTGAAAAAAATAAAATCTTTGTTAATGCTGTGTGGATAACACATGATACCCAGAATGCATTGAGTGACTGTTATATCGCTTTCCTGGATTTTGAAATAGCGAAAATCGTGTGTGTTCATCCTAGTTTTTCACATTAAAAAAAAGGAAATGGACATGTCAGGGGCAGAGTTTGAGTCTCGTGTCGTAAACAACAAACATGGAGGGGCCGGAGAGGTAACGTGTGTGTGTGTGTGTGTGTGTGGGTCTGCATGACTCACAGAAGGCCAGAAATAAGTAATGGCATCTCATGCATGACGGGAAAAAAGTGCGTATTGTGTTTGACTTGGTTATTTAGTGACCGTTCGGAGAGACGTGGAAGGGAGGAAAGGACAGCGAGACGTTTTATCACTAGGTGAGACGGACGTGGACACAGACTGGAACAGGACAGACGCCCCATGATGTCATCAAACACCTTCCAAATGAGTTTTACTTTGGATGAATGTACTGCAAGTGTGTAGTAAGCTGACCGAGAGAAAGTTTTTGGGTTTATTACATCTGTGTGTGTGTGTGTGTGTGTGTGTGTGCGTGTGGACGTGTGAGTGCCTGCGTGTCCTACCAGTCATTGGGTCCCATCCTCCGATCGAACACGCGTACAGAGCCGTCACCCAGACCGGCAACGATGAGTGAACGCTGGGAGTCACAGGACAGGCTGGTCACACAGCTGTCTGCTCCAGTCAGGATGTCCTGGAAGACACACACACACGTACAAATCCCCTTGTAAAGACTCGTACGGAAACCAACCAACCCCAGCGACCCCCTTCATGTAACATTAAACCGGAAAACGATCCATCATGAGCCCTGCTGACTCGCTGCTCATTTGAAGTTGGACCCTACGTCAATATGCAGCCACAGGCCAGACCGAGACATTTGTCCCTTTATGAGGTCCATCCATCAGGACAATGATTAGTTCACTAACCAACACTCGCAGTGTGAGGAGGAAAAACAACGACAAAATGCGAACAGTAAAGGCACGGCTGAGGACGTTCATCACCGTGCACAGAAGAGACAACTGTCCACGTGCAAAGGAAGCGGAGATGAGACCGTTTAAGGGGATGTTTGTGTCCGTGGTGACACCCGACTCCACGGATTGACTCGCCCTAGCCTGTCTCAAATTAGTCGTTAGTTTATATACATTGATTTTTCTCTCCGTGAATCCCTTTTTTCCCCAGTACCGCTAACAAACAACAGCAGCAAAGGTTAAGAATCGGTAGCTAGCACGCTGCTATCAACCACGAGAAAGAACAAAACTCACTTATGTCATCACTTTGTATATCTGATGTTCAGCCATGACTTTACTGAGATGGAGTGGGATGATTTGAAGCTTCTCTGAGATAATGTGCACCGACTGTTTTCACCTGCATCACACCGTGTCGTGCAGCAGAATGAGTGTGTTGTGGTCCAGGGTTGCTATGGTGATTATCGATTGTGACACTGGTTCAGCTGTGTTAAATGATGCCGAGGAGTTTATGTTTTCCAGTCCGCCTTTGTCTGTCTTTTAGCAGGATGTCTCACGAAGATAATGATGGATTTCAGTGAGACTCGGTGGACAGGTTGGACATGTCCACGAACAGGAACCAGTTGCAAAGCTGTGAGAGTCACTTTTACTATTGGGGCGCTAACTATTTCACCACAATCCACATTACACACAAACAAACGTCTTGGAGTGAACACAGACAGACAGACAGACAGACAGGCAAACAGACAGACAGACAGACAGACAGACAGGTGCAGTACCTGGACCTTCATCTCCCGGTCAGTGTCCCAGATCCTGATGACTCGGACATCTCCAGACGTCATGAGGAGTCCCGTCTCCTGCTCCCAGTCCACCACCATGCCAGCACCTACAACACACAAACAATCACACACACACACACACACACACACACACACAGACAGACAGACAGACAGACAGACAGACAGACAGACAGACAGACAGCTGTGATGAGCAGTGGTCTTTGAATCCTACATTCAAACGGAGCTCCTTCAACAGGAAAAATGCCACGTTTACACTTGAGGAGTCGGACTTCATATTCCTTCCATAAAAAAAAAAAAAATTAAATAATTTCTGTCTATTATCAATGATTTGTGTACTCACTTTATTTATTCATTATTTTAAAACTGTATCATGATGTCTGTGTGGTGTGTGAATTTCTTCAGAGATAACTTAAAAGTGAATTTATCCTGGATGCACCTCTCTCTCTTTCTCTCACACACACACACACACACACACACAACACCTGTTAAAACGGCGAGCATGTGGAGCCTGCCCACACCTAATACACAACACATCTGTGTGGGGATTCAGACGTCTCCGGATGCTACGCGTTGGAAGTCAAATGAAAGATTTGTGCCGCAGAGCCTCCTGCTCTCTGAGTTACCGAAAAACACACCAAAAAACTAAAAACCGCCACTTTACTCTCACAAGGACACGACCGCTGATAGATTCCTGTTTGCTTTGTTCGGAGATCATAAATAATGATGATTTTATAAGGATTATAAGGATATAAGGATTATCTTCCATTGCCCTTTGTTTAAATGTTCTTAAAGTCTCAGAGGAATTCTGACGGGGTTACTTCCTGTCTTTACGGCCCTAAACTGTGGAACATCCTCCCCTTGGATCTGAGAACAGCAAACTGTTGGTATTTTAAAGCATGAAATTAAAAACCTACATTTTTAATACGGCTTTAATTTTAATCGTATCATTGTTAATGTTTTATTACGATGTAATCGAACTGTTGTTTTAATTGCTTGGTGTTGTCTGATCTCATTTGGTCTGCATGGAAGGTTGATCCACTATGAATTCATCCAGGATCTGTACCGTCATGAAGATAATCTACGGAAGAATACATGTATGATAATTAAGGAAAGTACTGAGAGACGCCACAGGCTCTGCTGGCTCAGTGGCGCCCCCTGTGGCCAATGACACACAGTATAATTGGCGGAATCCTGTTTCCTTACGTTCCTCATCCCTGAGGACGTTCCAGATGTTCTTTGGATGAGCTGATGACATTGTACGGTGGACAAGAAGAGCGGGAGACAACATGCGAAGTATCACTCCACACAACAAAACGCAGGCGAAACAAACACTCCACCCGTCCAGAGGAAGAGGATGTAAGAGCCTTCATCCCTCTCTGTGAGCGCCTGTCTCATTTCCCCCCTTACAGCTCCTCCGTTTGTCTCTGAGTCACACATGCCTCCATCTTTACCCGCCCTACACGTTCTCTTCACCGTTTTATAATCAAACTTAACCGCTATTTTGTGCAGTTTTACAGAGTGGAATTAGGATTATGTTACATTCAAGATCACACAGAGAGAGACTCAACATATGAGCGTTAAAACCAACAATAATCCATCATCTTATTATGGGGTCGTGATGTAAAACAGAAAGTTGTGAAGCTTTCTTCTGTTTCTGTCTGAATCCCGCTCTGTGATCATATATATCTCACGATATAATATCAATAATTCATAATCTGAATGAAATCTGACCTCATCCCGAATCCCAGACTTAAAAAAAGAGTTTCTCAAAGCCGAGCCCACGTGTCGGCGTGACGTCAGCGAGATCGCTCAGGGCGTCCTGACATCACGCACAAGGGGAACGGCTCTTCGGTGCGCACACACACACACACACTGATGTGGGCTCCTTTCAGAGGCTGCCAGAGGAGAGAAGGCATTCCTTTTGAAGCTGCCAACTCTTCAGTGAGGAATCTGGGTTACAATGAGAGGGCTGGAAGAGCACGAAACGCCCCACAACGCATAAATATATACATCAAAAACCAGCGCCAGCAAGACGAGGAGAGAACATTTCACAATCACACCGCACAGAGGAGAACCGAGCGGAGCAGCACATCCGTTTCACATGCAACAGACGTCTGCTCTGACTGTCTTTCATCCGCCCAGCTCCTTTTGTCCTCAGAGTCTTATTGTCTTGAAAGCAAATCACCACGCAACAGAATCGGAAGGAAAAAGACAATTAATTCGAGAGAATCCTTTCCCATTTCATTGTCTTGTCATCTATTCGAGGTTCTTCGCGCTCGCTCCGTTAGCAGCTGTCTCATGATCTCGAGTCATTAATCTGAAATAAGAGGAATCGGACGGCGGTAGAACGACGCTTGGAGCAGCTTAACGTTGGAAGATTCACAGCTGTAAAGGCTTTTCCCTCGTTTTAAAATGTTTTTGTTTTTTTTTGCATCTTACAAGCAGTTATCTTAAACTCCACATCATTTAAAGAAAAAAATAAAGTTTGGGCTCTGCTCCCCCCTGCTGTGTGTCCTCCCGTCTCTGTGGGAGTTTTTCTTATTAAAAAAACAAACCAAGACACAGAGATTCATATGTATGTGTGTGTGTGTGTGTGTGTGTGGCCACCAACAGGGTCTAATTATCTCCGTATTGTGTTTTCCATCTTGCACGTCTGATTCAGTCCCATCTGCTCGGAGTGTCACTTCATCGTGTCTTTCAGGTGATTAAATCGTAAAATGTTTCAGGGGTCAAAGCGCCGCAGCCCAAGTTTTACCATCAACACTCGGGAAATTCCTCCTCGGGGGGGGAAAACCTTTGCAGAGCGGAGTGAGGCTGCCGATACAAAAGAAGAGGAGGACGGATTGTGCACCAAACGTTGGAATCGATAATCCTCAGAAACAGAGAAACAGCTTTTCTCTTTGGCTTGCAGTCGAATGACAAAGTGAGCTGCTAAGATAAAAACAGGAGAAAAATAACAAAGCTACACTTTGAACAAAAACTCGTCTAATCACTGAGAATAACGTGCGGAGGAAGGATCTGTTTGGCCAAAGATGATGTCATCATTGCTTGGAGTCATCGTATAACATATTACAAACCACGTAGGGATGGTTAAGATAACTGGTGGCCTCCACACACACGTCCACGTGTCCCCGGGTCAGTGGACACAAAGTCACACAAAGTCATCACACCGCTGAGGATGCACGCTGACCAAATTCGAAGCCGATCGGACCGGCGATGATGGAAAACACGGCGAAGACGAGCACAAACAGCAGACACCCGAAGTAAAGCAGGCTCAGGCGTCCCAATCTTTTTTGGAGTTGCATCTCTGACCTTTGAACTCCTTTCCCCTGCCGCCTGCGGCCTGCTCTCTGGCTTTCATTCGGGCGTCCCTCCCTCTCCCCCGACGGCTCGGCACCGGTTAACGGGGCATCAATTGGTCTTCCCAGTAGCGATATCAGAACATTAATGATTTTGTTAGCGGAGCAGGTTTTCCCCCGTGTGGGAGAATACAAAGCTAATATTAACGCCGCACTCTGCCAGCTTTGCTCCGGTGCCAGACACATTTTCCAAGTTGCCAGATATTTATTTGTGTGTATAAATACCCCTGCTTCACTCATTCTCTCCTCTCTCGCTCTCTCTGGAGAAGGCATCTTCCTCTGCATTCTCATTCTGCACCATTATCTCCAGTGATGGACTAGCTCTCCCACTCACTGCAGCTCATTAAACCGGCACACCCTCCCGCTCCGTCTCTCCCTCTGCATTTTTCTCTCTTCCCTTCATCCTGTTTGCTTTGAAAAGCTCCTCCAGGACTCCGGTAATAAACTTCTCCTGGATTAACAGGGACTTGCCTACTGTGCATGAGCCTCTAATAGAAGATGACGTTATCCGTGGGAGCGCTCAGACTGGTAGGGAGGATTCATTGCCGTGGCCTTTCTCTAACATTTACACACTGGCGCCTGGCATTCGGGGGGTAAAACGCTTTCAAACTGCCTGCCTGAGAAGGAAAAATGATTACTAACTGAAAACTGGACCCCATTACGCACGTTGTCATAATGTTTTTTCTTGTATCGTTGGATTCTGGTCCATGTTTACGTTGCTCTCTCGGGGATTATGATGGATTTGAAGAGACCTGGTTAGGATGACACCAGCCAACGGTTTAAGGTTGGAAAAAAATTAGGTAAACTTAAAGATGCCACAAAGTTGATTGCTTATTGTTTACGGTGTCCCACAATGCAATGCACAAAAGAAATTGAGCATACTTAGGTAGAAAAAAGAATCGGGAGACATAATCTGAGAAATCTGTTGATTTGGGAAACTGCTTTATCCAAATGTTGTCCCAAATTTGATATGTTGGCCTCAGTCCCATTTGAAGTCTGCCAGTCCGTGTCACGAATCATCTCACGTTCATTGATCTGGTTTACACAAACCACCGTAATGCTCTTTTTATTTGAATTGAACTTAATTTACATTTTGTAATCCTGGTTTGAAGGAAAAAAGTGGAGCAGAGGTTACAGAAACGCACCACAATTATGCTGGAAAAACGATTAAAGATTAATGCTAAAAAAGAAAGTAAAGGAAAATAAAAAAACAAATGAGCTATAATTTTGATAAAATATGCAAAAAGTAATAAAAGTAGAAGTAGTTGACGCTAATTGTGAGAATAAGTTTACTTTATAATACTGAACTGAGAACAGCTGAGCTTGGAATGGTTTTTTTCACGCGTCACAAAAGTCAATTTCTTGTTTTAAAAGGTTAATTTACCACGAGAAAACGACGCTTGTTTTCTCAAGATAACGACATAATTATAGAGCGCTTAAAAATAACGTGAGGTTCACTTAATCAAACCAGATTTTAGCTTTAGCGATCAATGTCGTGATTATCGGAAAGAAAACGACACATTTATACCTCGGCTATCTCATCAAGTATGAATATCCTTTAAATATGCAAGACAATAATTGCAAGCACGGCTGTTCTCTGATTTGGGATTATGGTGCTGGTATCAAGTAGGAGCTTTCAAATCATTTAACACAAGGAACAATTTATCTGTTTTTCGTTTGAGATATGACAGGAGATCATCTTATCATGTCGTAACTTTGTGATGTGGGAGTCCCTTTAAAAAATACAGGAGGACGAGTGTCCAAGCTATCCAGCAAAGTCAGCAAAACGTAGCATCGAGACCTAATTTCTACTTCAACTTCATGCAAATTTGGAGCGATATTCAAACCTCTCTTTGAACCATCCAACACGTCTGTGCTTGAGTTACATCTGTAAAAATGGATTCCAGCCGTGATCCCACGGTGGAGTAACATGGAATCACACAGGAACACGTCAAGTGAGTGGAGTGCGATCAATGTGACAGGACAACAGCAGAGGGTAACTCCGCAGACGATGCTTTTGGGATGGTTTTGAGCAGTTCGTACGGCTGGTTTTACACTTTTCTACAATCAAAGAAATGTCATCATCATTCAGATCTTTTCTCAAGATTCCACTCTCACTTCCATTTCCAAGCATCCTTCTACAATCCCTCTGTCTTCCCGTTTCCCCAGACAAAGGAAATCAATCTAACACGGGCGTTTATCCCTTTCTCTTCCAACTGCCACATCGTGCGTCTCTCTCCATTTTCTCCCGAGCTCTGGATTCTGGTTTAGTTTCCCGGAGCTCTGTGTTTAACAAACCGCCGGGGCAGCGGAGCGGAATGCAGAGCAGGACACGGGCGTCTGTCTCGCAAGAAAAGCAAAGGGACGAGGACGGCCCCGCTTTATTCTCGGCGCCGGCAAACAGGCGAGAGAAAGAGAGATGTGACAGGAGTAAGAACAAACACGGGGAAGTAAACAAAGGAGGAATCCTGTCAAAATATTTCTAACACTATGCTTCGCGAGTTAATTAGATCGCCTCTTCATCTTCAGGGACGTGAGGAATTCACAATAACACTTTATCTCTGGGTTTGGATGCTCACTTTTCAATTTCTTTTTTTTTGGGGGGGACCAAAAAACAAACAATCTATCACTTTTTTGGCAAATTCAACTGATTTATCAGTCAAAAAGTCCTATGATTATTTGACAAATATGATCTATAATTACATGCTTGACAGATGTCTGGCTGTAGTGTGTGAGGATGACATTGCTGCACTCAGCCTTCCTTGGGGGAGGTATTGCATCAAGACTACAGGACACCAACAGGCACAATCCAAATATAAACTGTTATCATCATGCGTGACCTTGAGCCAAAGGACGTCTTCTGTCTAGGACCAGGACTTTCTGTTTGACTGCTTGTCTTCAGTCTACTGATCGTCCAGGTGAGATGGGCTGAACACCCACTCGGTGAGCATAAATGTGTGTATTTTTAAATGCATGGGGAAGACATATGATGTGGAGATTGATGAGGGAGTAACCGTCCATGTGTGTGAACTTTATCTGTATGTTTGCAGTGAGCGGTGGACGATAAAAGTGTTTTCAGCGTATCTTCCTTTCATTTCTTCTGTTTTTGGTCCTGTTCGATGAGGCTCTGGTTCCAATACTGCCACATGATGGGGCACTGAAGTAAAATTTGAATTCTTGTATTGTTTCAGCAGCCCTACACTGATTTTTCCGTCATTTTGAACGTTTGTGTTGTTCGTCCATTTGTCCCACATCCCCTCACTGAGGTATCAATCATATCCGTACTGACACGTGGCTTCCTGTATCCGCTAAGCTATCGGGTAGAAGTGCTCATGATAATTTCATTTTCTTCACAGTGAAAATCTCTATTCTTCCCTGACAGGACTGAGGCATCGGGAGTCATGGCAACAATCGTCCAAACAGCATGACTGTGTATTAGTGTTTTATTAGTGTTTTATTAGTGTTTTCTCAGTGTTTTCTCAGTGTGTGCAGGACTTTGTATCCTCCGGTCGCTCTGTTGTTGTATTTTGTCCAATATGTCCAAATGAAGTCTGGTACCTAAACTATCACAATGAGTCCAACCGTTGGGATGCTTTGTTACGGATGGAGCGATGCATCGTCACCAAACAGATGAAGGAACGGAAGGCGAGAGGGACAGACAATAAAAAACAACAACAACAACAACAACAACAACAACAAAGGAGGACTGCTGCCAGCTGTATAGTTTTCACCGTCGCTCTGGGACAGGGGGAGTAGAGAGAAGAACGGAGAGACTCACCTCCTTGTTTACTCCTGTCAAGATAGATGGAGACCCTTCTGGCCAGACCTGTGAGTGACGGAGGAGGAGGAGGAGGAGGAGGAGGAGGAGGAGAGGGGAAGGGGGAGATCAGGACAGCAAGCAGGTCAAAAGCATATCAGCCCAAGCAGGCAACAAATTGGCAAGGACCCCCAGCATGCAAACGCACACGCACACACACACACACACACACGAATATGAGCATGTACTCTCCACATGTGCACCAGTTAACATACACACACACACGGAGGGATGAACAATGCTGCAGTGTCAGATTCACCTTGATTATTGATTCTTTCTTTTTTTTATTTTATTTCTCAGCATCATCGTGCATTAAGGAGCAATTTTGAATTGATTAGTTGATCAAAAAAATAGTCAGAAAGAATACTGGTCATTGCAAAACACGTAAACTGATAATTAACTTTAATAAGTTAGTTTGACGAGTTGTTTTTTAATATCTCAGTCAGAATTTAATAGAAAAACTCAACAAATTTGTGAAGAAACACCCTTCACACATTTTAGAGTGAAAACATTTGTGAGTTTATAAAGTATGAATTCCAGGAAAAACACTGACAAATTTGTTGCACGATTAATCGATAACTTGAATGGAAGTCGCCATGAACCTCAACCTAACCGCTGTTTTCTCCTGAATAGACCAAGTCGACCGTTGACGCTTAAAAAAAATGGTGAATCCCTTTTATGGACTCCAACATTTTTCCACAGAAATCTGTGAGTTTTTTTCCTCACAAATGTGGGGTGTTATTTCTCAGTAATTTACAAATCCCCTCAGCACTGCAATTTTTAACATTCTACAGACTGAATGACTAAAAACAGAATAAATGAGTATCGTCACTGCGTTTAGCCACAAATAAGCGATTAAAAACAACTAAACTGAGTCTTTTGGAGCCACTAGCATCATAAATCTGACAACTCTGCTCCAGCACATGATGTCATTCCAGTCAGACTCTAATGCCGTGGAGTTTTTGTGGCGTTGTAAGTAATTGGGAAACCTGCGCCTTGTAGCCTTGTTCATTCTCTCTGGAGGCAAGAAAAACACAAAACAATATCAAAGTAACAACAAGCAGGCAAACACACACAGTCCACCGAGGTTTGGGGGGGGGG
>OMNV01029361.1:6109-19573 GCA_900303265.1 Brotula barbata
ATAACAACGAATGGAAAAAGCAAAAGAATTTATACGGCACAATAGATATACTGTATATCATATACAGTATATACATATATATATACATATATATACTGTACATATATATATATATATCACTGGTTCAAGTGTACTTTTCTGCCTTAAACATTAACGTAGGCAAACATGTACTCTGATACCATTATATCCGTGATGGAGTAATAAAATCGGCAAACTGAGATATCAGTTGGGCCCTACACGGCCCTACATACCCCAAGTGCCACAGGTTTGATTCCGACCTATGTCCTTTGCTGCAAGACATCTCCTCTCTCTGCCCTGTCCTCCCTGTCTATCTCTCTACTATACCTTTCATAATAAAACAGAAACGCCAAAAAAGAAATTCATCTGACACTTAATTTCTTTTTTTTTTTTTTTACTCAGTGGTGTTGTTTTGTTCTTTGGGCAGCCACAGGTATGTACTGTACTAATAGGGACAGGATCAGCTATTTTCCCCACACGTTCAGCAGAACTTATCAGGGTAAATAAGGATTAAACACCACGCACGCACCGCTCGCTTCATGTTGGCTTGATGCTCTAAAAAGCAAACCCTGCCTCCGTGTAGCCTGAGGATACATCGGTACCATTACGCACTGTGCATCCCAACATCCTCACAACTAGGACACAACCCTAACATTTCTATAGTAACCCGTGCTATAGGTTGCTGTTATTGCAGTCACTTGACTGAAGCAGGCACACACATATTGAAATCTCCCCTGGGCCGTGCACGGAGTAATCTGTTAGTGGACTGTGAGCGAGTTGAGCACACACCGGTACAGGAGGAAATCTCAGGAGTTCCCATCGTTTATGAGACCGTGTCGGCATACAGGACAGACACATTCACAGACTTTTGTTTCTAATCAGTAAAAACCCAGTAGAGACTTTAAAACTCTTCGGTTGTTGATAGGCATTTGTTGATTATTGATTATGAATTGCTCAGTCTTTTACATTGAGATAATATTTTTAGTTTGCAAGAGTGATGGATACATAGACGCTCAAGTGGTACTGATGAGATTAATTGTCCGTTTACAGTGCTTTTACGTCACATTGAATTGTATCACTTTAATTTCCTGTGTTTTCGCTTTCTCTTTTCCATGTGACCCCATTCTGTCCTGCTTAAAAAAATGACTCACAACAAGAATAGGATTAAAATAATAATAAATAAAAGAAGGTCTCCATCCCCATGGCTGGAGCAAATCCCATTTTACAACGGAGTGAGGTACACGGTCTGCAATGGCTTATTCATGAAGGACCAGCAGAAATGTCTAAAAGAGGTGCATTTTGCTGGCGACTTCTTCTCTTTTTTTCTGCTTTCATGCCGCAGTCTTTCTGTCTTTGTAATGTGACAGAGTGGCCGGCAACATGACTCTCCTCTTACTGGGATGGTGCCACACGACTTCATCACACATGCAGCTGTTTGCACTGTTAAAAATACACCTGGGGTAGTGTGAGCGCTCTCAGACAAAGGCAGACCCACGGGGGTGTATAAGAACACACGTTTTCTTGAGAAAACGAAAACAAGTCTCTGCTCTGTAGAGAATAAATAGTTCTACAACAATCAAGAGAAAATTGCCAGTGCTTATTTGTGTGTGATGGAAAACATTTTTTGTGATCTTTATTTTTCATTGCTTTTCCATGTGTAATGGACTCTGGATAAATACAAAGTGGCATCATAACACTACTTATAACTACATACACTGTTTTATATGCACAAGTGATTCAAACATATCCCAAAAAATCTTATCAAATGAGAAACAATCTTTGGCGTCCTATAATAAAGTTAGAATTTTGGATAAAAAATGCATTCAAATTAGTTTCACACAAATATCAGGTGCAAACAGTTGTAAATCCACAAAGCTGTATTTACACCAAGTCCATATTTATTTGAACTGTTAGCTTGTGCAACTTGCACAGATTTGTCTTAAAACAACCCAAGATTTAGGAAGATGGGAGTCGACATTAATTTCATCATCCAGATGTTGCCTCCTGATATTGAGGTTACATTTTTATATAATTTGTAAAAGTTATTGTCCAAATGTTATTGCAGACAACTTTCACAATAATTCACACTATTAACATTCGTCTGCTGAGGCCCCTGCGGCCCCTGAATAATTGTTAGATATTACAGATGTAGCATCCAATGCCTGCTTTAGCCTGTTTGGCCTGAGGCTTCACATGATGCCTTTGCTGGAGCCTAACCGTTCCTTTCTGTCTCCAAGGACAGGACTTCTGTTCACTTCTCCCCAAGACTGGATCACTGCGATAATTTTAAAATGGCCCTGATGATTTTGATGATGTGAACTGAGCAGAGTATGAATGTCAGATTTCCCAATGTTACATGTTCAAGGATATGACATTCATATTAAGTTAGTCCAATGCGCACAATGTTTCATGCTTTTTATGAAATTATATAACCAAAGACTGAGCTGAGTTTGTTCCGAACTTGTTTTCAGACCAACTGAACTGGAGAAAATAAGTCAAAATATGTTAATATCATAAGTATAATATAATATAATCCGTCATTATATATTTATCTGCATCCCCAAGTGTTAGTACCAAGACCAGGACATCCAGACCTCATTGACTTTATTATTATGGTTAGAGGTAGATAAGATACAAATGTCTTTTTGTTTTATTTCCTTTTTATCTGAATATATGTATGATAATACAATAATAATAAAATAATAAAAGTCTCTTTAACGCACAGAAACTTGCAAACTTATTCATTACGGATTTACCAGGCGTTAGTCTGTGTTCCTGTGTGGATGTAGACGCTAACCCTCCTTATTTGCTTACTTGCTGTCTAAACTGACCAATCTTTGGTCCTTGATGTCTTTTTTTTCATTTGAAAGCTTAAATTTTTAGCTTCTTTTATTCTTATGAGAATATACACAGTTATTTCTTGCAGCACTGGGAATCACCAACAGCAGCAACTTTCACTCCAGTGACCATCAGTTCCAGACGTTTCCTTTCCGGGCCGGCTCAGGCACAGGCAGGATACACACTCTCACACACGTACACAGACACATACACACACGCCTCCTCCCGTAATTCTTCACGGCTGAGCATCGGAGCACAGCGAGGTTCCCTGTAGTGCTGTTCCTGGCTCTCTGAAGGACTTTTAGAACAGACCACCATGAGGAGTTCGTGAAAAACAGCGTCAAGTCTGCGCGCTTTTTACGCACAAGAAGTTGCGCGCACAGATAGAGCACTTAAAGGAGTGGAGCGCCATAACGGGCTGAAGTTTTGACCAGAGATTTATTTGGACACCACTAGCCTTCGGGCTATTGGTTTTGGAGTACAAACACCTTAAATGTCATCGTCTCGTGTATGGCTGGGGAGACAAATCTAGAGGCGCACAGCGGCAGAGCGCACAACGGTCGACTCAACGTTTACTCCGACTACAACTAACAGATTTATGGTATTTGTAAGAGTTTCTTTGCGTGTCTCCTTCCTTGCTATTTATTGAGATGTTAATCAGTCTCAAGAACGTTGAAAATGGAACATTAATGCTGTTTATTTATTTAATCTTCACACACAAATCATCTTTTCTATTGGCAGTCGGAAAAAGCACCAAGGAGATGTCGACCAACACTGCTCTCCTGCTCTTCATTCTCTCTCTCACAAGTGAGTTGTAACAATGTTTAAAATCAACTTTTGATGTTGTGTTAAGTCGTAATTTCGCATTTGGGTGGGTTCATATAGGTACATATTTTCTGTAGGTTTGATTTAACCGCTTTCACTGGTTTTATTGTCTTGTCTCTTGCGCTGTCCATGGTGCTGATACATGAGCCCCAGATCTTCTAAAGGAAGATTAACTAACTCACTCAGTCACTCACTCACTCATTCATGCACTCACTCACTTACTCACTTACTCATTCACTCACTCGCTCACTCACTCACATTAGACAGCCCATCACTTTTACCTCCAGCCAACACAGATGATTGCAGCCCATCATAAAGTTTTCATACGATGGTTGCCATGGCACACATTTCTGAGCAATTTTTTTCAGTGTTTACACCAAATGTTAGGGTTGACATAATAGATAACTCTTTGCTCTCACTTTTTACAAGATATTTATGAAATATTTAACATTTTCTATTACCTGTAAAACACTGGAACGCAGCTCATGCTTATCAGAATGAGCGAGGGGAAGCTTATTGTCTTATTATAAACATTTCCTAAATTTCTCAGGTTCTCAATTCAATATCTAAAGTGTGTGCATTTGTGCACTTGTGCATTCTGCAGACAGGGTCCTTCAATAATTTACAGAGGGCTATTTTATCGCCATGACTACCCAAGCACTGTCACGTATTTTTCTCCGGAGCACTTGGAAAGCAGACGGAAAAAACAGCAGGACCTATTTTGGAAATTTGCACGCTTACGCACAATTTTGCCAAAGCACAGAAGTTATTTAACATAACTTGAGATAATATGTGACGTATGAACAGACATGGCCAAGCATTTCTCCAGTTACTCCAGTTAGAAATCTAGATGTAAATACTTCAAATCAGGAATATCACCAAACGGGCACTTCTGTATTTGCTTCATGATGTTGTTTGTTTCTTTATGAATTCTGTTTTCATGATATTTTTGCTTCAAATTTTGGGCTGAATCAAGAAGCCCTTTGAGACTTTTTATGTGATATTAGGTTTCATGAATATAACACAATGTTGTAATTTATATACACACATATCAGGACAAAACGTTGTGTTACAAATGCAGACACACACAGACACACACAGACACACACACACACACACACACACACACACACAGCAGTCATTATTTCTCAACCCAACCGGTCAAGGCAGATGGCTGCCCACCTAGACCAGGTTCTGTTCGAGGTTTCTTCCCTTTAAAAGGAGAGATTTTCCTTGCCGTTGTTGCCAAGTGCTTGCCCATGGGGGAATGTTGGGTCTCTACAAATTCAAGAGTATGATCTTGATCTGCTCTACCTGAAAAGTGCCATGAGATAACCCTTGTTGTGATTTAGCGCTATATAAATAAAAATTGAATTGAATTGAATTGAATCATTTGAGGCCATGACACAAATAGAAAGTCCTTCACTTAAACTTCCAGATCTGAAATGTTCTGCGCTTTTTGAGTTAGTTTGCTTGACAGTGTGGACATAATGGCTGCCGAAGCAAAGCAAGCGGATGCATTTTGGTTTTTATTCACACGATCGCTTTTACATAACCAATAATTTAGGGCTGAGAAAACAATGAGCCACAGGGGCCGTCCTTTCAGAATGCATGGCTGGATTTATTTTGTGCTTTTACTCTAAAACCCTGCAGTCAGACACGAAAAGGCAGAAAACGCACGATTCAGCACTGAATGTACACCCATGAGTCACATCAAGGGGAAAAACACCTCATAGTGCCACACCGTGTGCGTGTGTGTCCAAAAGACTGAGCAGATAATGCAGTTGGCGTGTGTGACATTTATTCACTTCTGCATTGACTGTTCCTTTAAAGAGCCAAATCGTCCTGAATGTACTGGTGCACATGAACACATATGTAGATATTGCAAAAGGTGTTCTTTAACCACCACCTGTGTGTTTGTGCATGTGTGTGTGTGTCTAGGCAGCAGTGCAGAGAATGCAGAGGAGAGGCTCGTAAATTACCTGTTGGGTCCAGAACGCTACAACAAACTGATCAGACCAGCTGTGAATAAGAGCCAGCAGGTCACCATCTCCATCCAGGTGACTCTGTCCCAGCTCATCAGTGTGGTGAGTAAACACACACACACACATTGTCCAGTGTGTTTTTCCAGTCACCGGAATCCACCTCCCAGTAGGCATCGTTACGTCATGGGGCCAAGGTGGTGATCCATGACCTGCTTTACCACCCTAACCCTGACCAATCAGGGGCCTCCTACACCATTCCACTCTCTTTCTTTACTTCCTACCTTTGTTTCTTCATTTAGTCTTTCCTTCCTTTTCCTCCTTTTGGTGGAAATCATGAACCTTTGTTGACTCTTGTCAGGTCTTTGATCACTTCTATGTGGACTTGAGACTCTTTAACTAAACCAGGTCTAAACTGTTTACATGCTATTTTATTGAATTTCTTTGTAATTCATTCAATCTTCATAGAGTTCCGATTGTACTCCTGGCCGTTCGAGGAGAGGGAGTCGCTCTTTGATTTTCCTCTTTTGAGGTTCCTCCTCTTTTCCTTCATCTTAAGGGTATTTTTTCCTCGTCTTCATAGAGAGTTTTGGGTTTGCTCGGGAGCTCTTGTTGTAATGTGGGCCAATGGTTGATATTGGGCTGTACAAATAAATATGACTTTACTACTTATATGCTCTTATAATAAAACAGACATTTTATTTTATTTTTTTTGTTTGTTTTAGATTTAGCTATGTTCTTAACAGTTGTAAAAATTTATTGTGAGTAAAGTGTCATTTTGTGTTGACTTGCAGAACGAAAGAGAACAAATAATGACCACCAACCTGTGGCTGTTTCAGGTAGAGTGCACTCTCTCTGCTCAGAGTCGTTAACTTTACACCGTTAAACTGTTTCCCATGAATCTAGTTTATGAATCCTCTCTCTCTCTCGCTCTCTCTCTCTCCCTCTCTCTCTCTGTCTTTCTACAGGAGTGGAATGACTACAGACTGAGGTGGGACCCTGACAAGTATGAGGGCATCAAGAAACTCCGAATACCCTCCAAACACATCTGGCTTCCTGATATAGTACTCTACAACAAGTAGGACTTGGTGCAATGTGTGTGTGTGTGTATGTGTGTGTGTGCGTGTGTATGTGAGAGAGAGATTAGGAAATGACTAATGGAGTTCCAGTATATTGCTAAAAGTTTTTTTTCCAACTTTTCCACCCGAGTTTATTCCAGTAGCAGTAAAATCGTATAATAAACATTTTTCTATGTATATATTTTGTGAAGAGACTGTATTATTGTTTTCTAATCCTGATTTGTGAGGATTAGGATTAGGATAATGATTTTCAATCCGTATTGAATAATTTGGAGGAATTATTACTGCAGGCAATCATTTGTAAGACGAATATGGATTTCTATGATTATTATGTTCCGATGACATAACAGTGACTTCAGTTGCTTAGTTGGCATTGTTGATGTAAACAAAGTGAATAAGAATAGATTTGTTCTTTGCCTTCATTGTAGTATTACAGAGTGTCAGTGTGTGTGTATTGTGCTCATCTTTTTTTAATTTTTTTTTATGTCCCATATCTCCTCACAGTGCTGATGGTGTGTATGAGGTTTCTTTCTATTGCAACGCCGTGGTCTCCAACACGGGCGACATCTTCTGGCTTCCCCCGGCCATCTACAAGTCTGCCTGTGCCATCGAGGTCCAGAACTTCCCCTTCGACCAGCAGAACTGCACTCTGAAGTTCCGCTCGTGGACCTACGACCACACGGAGGTGGACCTCATCCTCACGAGTGACTTCGCCAGTCGTGACGACTTCACGCCGAGCGGAGAGTGGGACATAGTGTCGCTCCCGGCGCGCAAAAATGAGGATCCCAATGACATCACCTACCTGGACATCACCTATGACTTTGTGATCAGGAGGAAGCCGCTGTTTTATACCATTAATCTGATCATTCCGTGTGTGCTGATTACGTCGTTGGCCATCTTGGTCTTCTACCTGCCGTCGGACTGTGGCGAGAAGATGACACTGTGTATCTCTGTGCTGCTGGCGCTGACTGTGTTCCTTCTGCTCATATCTAAGATAGTACCACCGACCTCTCTGGCAGTACCGCTCATAGGTCAGTGTTTTATGGGAGTTTGATTACATATGGTTGTTGTATGAAAGGTTGATAGGTGGTTACTACTTTGTTGATAATGTGTTGCCACGTAACTTCTTGTGTGTTGAAGTACATTGTTGTGTGTGCGAGGGTGTTGCTAGATAGGTGTTGGTAAAGCAGGGGGACTCTGGACCCCAGGACCAGGATTGAGAACCTCCCTGGTAGGGTGTTATGAGCAGTTATGAATCCATAACTAAGTGTTTATGAGTTAGTTGCTATGGTGTTAAGCAATGTTGGGAGGTTGTTGGGAGGTGGTTGGGAGGTGGGTTGCTAAGATATCACTATGTGGTGGCAAACTGACTGCTAGGGGGTTACCCATTACATAGTTGGTGGTAGGTTGTTGCGAAGGCTGCTGGGATGCATGACAATGAAAGTTTGTTTTAGTTTTTAAAATGTTTTCTGTTAATTGCATGATGACCACAGCGATGTTCACAAACTTTCCCTCACATCCACATTCACGTCTTAATATACATCGTTGCTGTTATCTTAGTATTCATGGTGTTACTCATCTCTCTCTCTCTCTCATAGGTAAATACTTGATGTTCACCATGGTGCTGGTCACGTTCTCCATCGTGAGCACCGTGTGTGTACTTAATGTGCATCACCGTTCCCCCTCCACTCACTATATGCCCGACTGGGTCAAACGTCTCTTCTTAGTCCGTCTCCCCTCTTTCCTCCTCATGAGGCGTCCAGGAAGTTTAAGCGTCCGTGAGAAGCTCCGTCGGAAATACGCCTCCTGGAACATCACTGGGAAGAATACCAATGCCCCCACGGTGAAGAAACAGTGTTCTAGCATCAAACTTGGTGGGATTACAGCAGACGCAGACCCCTATTACATGCATGAAGACCAGGCCCACAAGTTTGGCTGGAGGTTGGGTAACATTCCAGATGTAGGTGTTTGCTTTCAGGGTCCTCAGAGACATGTTGCCAATCAGTGGGATGCAGGTCTGGAGGAGGCAGTGGATGGAGTGAAATATATCGCTGAACATATGAAGACAGAAGATGACGATGAAGGGGTGAGGATGGAAATTGGTTGTAAACAAAAGTGAGGATGAGCAGGAAGAGAAGATGGAGATACAACCAGGAATAGGAAATGTTATCAGAAAGAGATGAGAAATGGAACAGAATGCGTAATAAATCATTCAGCATCTTCATTCAGTATCTCTCTCTCTCTCTCTCTCCCACTCTCTCTCTCCCACTCTCTCTCTCCTCCACTAAAATGATCAGATATCCTCAGGAACTCCTGCACATACACTCCCACAAATGCAAACTGACAGACCACAGCGCAAACACTCCAGATTTGTAGCCTCGGGCTTTGTATGCTTTGGTCCCGGAAAATCCCACGTTTGATAAATATTAAAAAATGTTTTGTAGTTGTAATTGCCCATGGCAGATTTTTCAAGCCCTCCCATATCTCTCTCTATTCTATGTCATCGGGCTCAGTGCAGTAAAAATGTTCCATGTTGTGCATTTGGTCGCCCAGAACCCTTTCATAACTCTACTGTATTGTATGTGGTGCAATTCCAACTAGCTGGGATAGACTCTGGCCCCATGTGACCCTGATCAGGAGGTATAGAGTATGGATGGATGCACACAGCGCTCCAGATGTGCATTGTTAACATGAAGTGAACTGTGCAAACATCAGCACTTATCAGTTCCAGGTGGTCATGTTGCTGTTGGTGCTCAGTAAGCATTGTGTTCTCCAATTTATCCTCCTTAACTAAGTTAATCTTGATCACATGAAGTGAAGCCGTTGTCTTGAAGTGTGTTCTAATGCTGATTTTATTATTCTATTCATTATGATTATTATTATTGTTCGGCTATCAAAACACGGGAAATTGCTTTGAATTGCTTCTGTGTGAAACCAATCTGAACCTCAGGGTGAATGCAACATTTTATCCATTAAGTCCATTAAAACAAATTAACAAAAGATATGAAAATGCTTTGAAGTGGTGTAAAAGAAATTTTCCATTAAATGAAACGACTGTTAAATGTTTTCATCACAGAAAGCATTGGAGCAGGAACCCTGTGTGTTGTCGATTTGAAGCAGAGGAGTAAACATAGTAAAATGACCTCCTATTGATGTGGTTTTAGCCTTTAGTCTTAACACTCCTCTCATAGTTAAACTGGTTTGGTTCCAGATCATTGAAGACTGGAAATACGTAGCCATGGTGATAGACCGTCTGTTCCTGTGGATCTTCATCCTGGTGTGTGTGGTGGGAACATTGGGACTCTTCATGCAGCCGCTGTTCCAAAGCTATAACACACCCACTGCTGATGACACTGAGTAGGTCAAATGCACAGACACACACAAACACACACACACACACACACACACACACACTAACATACATTATCATACTTGTAAACACACTTACCACGGGAAAGGCTATACCTAAAGTATCGAAACAAAAGGAATACTCATCTGTTTAACAAAACCAACAATAACAGTAATAGTAATAATGATTGTTATGATAATAATTAAATAATAATAACAATAATAATATTATACTAATGATTATATAATAATAACGTATTCTTTAAATTAAATTAAATTAAATTAAATTAAATTAAATTATTAAGATTAGTTTTCATTACTGCACAGTGCTGAACAGCTGTGAAGAGTTCATTACAAGTCTTTCTTCATGTTCTAAATTGTATTTTATGGTAGGAAGCAGATGTGTAATACAAAAATGACAATTATTATATATAAAATGCATCATTACATTATTTTCACCTTGGTATAATAGTGTGGTGATTTAAAGCTCTGTTGTTGTTGTAACAGAGAGATACAGGAAAGCCAGTCAGTGTACTTTTATTGTTGTCATGTCATGTTTTCTTTCTATTTACACTATATTTCCCATCCTATGTTCTCTTTTCCACAGGTATGGAGATTTCTAAACCCTGGTGACCGTAACTGGTACACGCAAATCAAATCCAATGCCAGGTGTTAAAGAAACATGAGCTCCCATTGGTCTGGATATGACATGTCATTGTCCCACCAGTTGTGCGTATCCCCCACCTGAATGCAGCCGTGGCACTGGTTTGAATCTGCAGCGGTGAAACTTAAATGAAGACGGAACAAAAATTAAGACAGAATGTTTACTTTAAACCTGGATTCTATTTTTACTGGATGATGCAGTCATCCAAAATGAAGACATGCAAGCGTTTTTATGATGAAAATTTGACATTTGGCAATTTTTGTTGTTTTTTTTTTGGTTTTACATTTTTACTTTTCACAATGTGAACAACACTGATTTTTAAATTTTATTTGTAATCTTGCCGTATTATAGTTCTTAGCTGAGAACCATGCATATTATCCTCTGTAATCTACAAGAAGCTTCCCTAGCAAACAGGAACACATCTGGCCAGATCTCATCTGGATGACCTCAGAGAAGAAAGTGCGTTTTGTGCTGAATGAGACATTTACTTGAACTTGCTCTTGAAGGACATTATTCAGGATAAATGATGACATCTGCTCTCTGTTTCTATTCATCCAGATCATTTTTACAAACTCATAGAAAACTCTTGAAACCTGCACCTTTGAATACATTGTGACACATTGTCAGTAGAGTGATACAACCCGGGATCATCACACACCATGGCAGACATTTTAAGGGCCCATGGTAAAATGGCCCTACCCCCAACACAGTACATCACCATGAAACATTTATTCTTTATGGCAATGTGTAACACAGCGTGTGTAAACCTTGACGGACAATGTCCTATAAAAGGCTTCTTCTTACTAGCGTGGTCCTTTATGGTCATTGTATGTCATCCTCAGACTGAATTTGTGGCCCCTGATGCTCGGCTCTACCTCACTTTTTGACCTGAAGCCTTGTTGCTGTCATCTATCTTGTCATCTATCAATATCATACCGTACCGCAAATGGAAAAGGATGACCCAGTAAAATTACGACCCAGTGTTATGAAAACATTTCTCATAGTCAACATTTCATTTAGGAGCAAATTTGTTGCCAAAGATTCGCCATCATTCATATATTTCAACAGATTTTGAAGAAAAACCAACAAATTTAAGGTTTTGATGCATTGATTCATATGATCATGCATCAAGTTTAGTATAGAGTAGAACTGGATTTGACCCAAACTGAGCTGAGCACTACCAGCATGGGTTTGATGGTGAAAATGTAAATACTATTATAATGGAAAGGGAAATTAAATATTAACTATTAATTAAATCATTTTCAAATTTAGCAAAGATACATAGATACAATACAAATATTTTCAATGTATTTTTAAGTCCTTCCTGATGTGTTGGTGTTGGTCAGATAACATCAAACTATGGGAATCACTTATGAGTCCAGATTAATGTGTGTGATTGCATTAGATGGTCCCAGATGTTTTTGTTTGTTTGTTTGTTTTAATATAAACAACCTCACTGTCCTGGATCAAAGATGGAACTGGAACATCATCAGCTTGTGAAATGTTTCAAATCGTCAGTGTTAAATATTAAAACAAGTCTTTATACCGGCCGCTTCATTACATATTGCTTGTCTCTCTTTCTTTGTCTCTCACGCAGACACACACAGAGAGTGAGTGTGTGTGTGTGAGGGTGAGAGAAAGAAAGAGAGAAAGAGAGAGAGAGAGAGAGAGAGAGAGAGAGCGCTGGCTAACTGATACATTTTATGTGCTATTGCATGAATGAACACACTCTCACTCACCCCATTTCCCCTCCACACACACACATACACGCACACACACAGATAATAAAAAGGATTTAACGGACTCAAATCCTTTATCTCAGCAAAAGAGTTCTGATATCAGAGGTCAGCACATCAGCAAATATAATGTCAGCCTCATGCGCTGGTGGACAGAAATCGACCAACAGAATATTTACTGTGCTACCTCTGGTTTCTCTGTGTGTACGTGTGTGTGTGTGTGTGTGTGTGTGCGTTGATGAAAAAAAGAAATCAGGTACTGCATAGTTATGCCACAATAGATTGTCAATATGTGAAATATGGTCCAGATCTTTTTCAATCCTACTCTTTGTTATGACTAAGACAGCAATTAAATGCTACAATTACTTAAGTCTTGATCGTATTCCTCTCTTTGAGGCATCACGGTGGCATGTAGTACGGTTTCCATGCTTCCCAGTTGGTGTTTTATGTTCACATGGATCCACATTTAGTTTCCCTTTTGCTGCAGCACCACTGTGCACACTAAGTAAAACAGACCATTTCTATAAGCACGTACTTCAAGTGTCTTCTTCTCTTTTATTGTCCATCCACTCCTTCCATTATCTATACCACCTGTCCAAATCTGGGTCACAGTGAAAGGTGGGGTACAACCTGGGGACTCAATCAACTCAATCGCACTCTCATTCACACCTACGGGCAATTTTGGTACTCCATATTTACCTAAGCTGCATGTCTTTGGAGGGGGTAAGAAACCGGAGTACCCACGCAGACACGGGAGAACATGCAAACTCCACACAGAAAGAACCAGCGTCAGCCGGGGAATCGAACCCACGACCCTCTGACTGTGTGGCACCAGCTGCCACAGTGGGGAATCTGGCTTCCTGCATTGTAAAAGTTTAGTGAAGTTGCTCTTACAAATAAGCAAAGTTTGTCTGGCAGCCCTGCAGTCATCCTCTGTTCTGCCCACACGGATGCCTTGGGGGGAAACTCCTTCA
>OMNV01029361.1:30767-48893 GCA_900303265.1 Brotula barbata
TCCTTATTATTTAGCAAGCCGCAAGCAAGTCAGGAGTCTTACCAAGTCATGTCACCATTACTAAACATTGAGATTCCAGGTCCTAAACAAAGGAAAACCCAATTTTCATCTTAAAGTCTTCCAGCTATTCTCAACTCACAGAGGCAATTTCACTCCTATTCATACCTACGGGCAATTTAGGGACTGCATTTCACCTGAGCTGCATGTCTTTGGAGGTGGGTGTAAACCGGAGCACCTGGAGCTGGATTTGAACCGAGCCCTATAATACTAATCATTATTATAGTCAGTTTAGAAATGTTGTTTTTTTGTTGATATTTATGACTTTCCAGATAAACATAATAATTCCAAGAAAACACAATCAAATAGGAAATACATTATAATTGTACATATACATATACATTATAATTATCTCTGTACAATTCCACATGAGAGGAGATATAGGCTATTTTTAATCCAAGGTTCTGTAATCCCATCGTGCACTGATTTGCCAAATGGGCGGAAATGAAAGGTTAACTGTTGCACAGTTAATTGTATATTTTTTGGATGGAGGCGTCAAAATGATCTGAATCAAAAAGGCACAAGTTCAAATAGGACGACTTTTTTGAGTTAAGTTCAGTTGAATCTTGACAGGAAGATCTGAAGAGACATTAAAAAAAATCTTTTCTATTCTGTCAAAGACTGTAGACATTTCATCAAATATTCATAAAAAGATTTATATGAAGCAACATCAAGCTTATTATTGTAGAAATGTCTTACCAGCACTTTCAACTAGTTAAATTTGCATATGGTTGTAGTTTTTTTTCCCCCGTGTTTCGGCCTTTATCTTCCACTCCCTTCATCCATCTCTGTTTTCTTTCACATTCTCTCCAGGCTGTTTGTCATCCAAGGCCGAGGACAGACTCTTCAGGAAGCTTTTCAGAAGATACAACCAGTTCATCAGACCGGTAGAGAATGTCTCCGACCCGGTGACGGTGGAGTTTGAGGTCTCCATCTCACAGCTGGTCAAAGTTGTAAGTTACACTGCTGCTGTCATTGTAAGATTACATTACATTTCCCTCACCTAAAAAAAAAATCACCAACTGACAGCATGTGTAAACACCCTGAGATCATTATCAGTGGAGGTCTCCCAATGCATCCCACTAATGGCTATCTATCGTGTGTGTGTGTGTGTGTGTGTGTGTGTGTATTTTACTCGGATCAAATTTCCTGCCTGTAACAGAACAGGATTAGCAGGACTAAGGAAGATGACATCAAAATTTAAAGGAAATGTGAATACAGACATTAAGCTCATATTTATCTTAGAATCAACACATTATTTCTCTTGGATTTATATTTTATTGTTGTTGTTTATTGCCTGTGGACGGTGATACATGTATCTATATCTAGTTTTCATTATTGATGTGTAATCATGCATCAAATACCTCAAATTTATAATGAACACTCATTTTGAACAAATAGTGATTTCAAAGTAATTAGAATCGATAGAAAATTTGATCTGGTGCTGAGAGCACTAGGGAAAGGAATACATCACCCTCCACTGCGTCTTGGTGGAGGTTTTGTGGATGTCCCCTAATGTAAAGAGTTTTTCATGGCTCAGAAGGAAATCCATGGATTAAATTGAGAAAATCCCTAGAGAAAATTGCCTGCAGAAGCCATTTTGAGTGAACTGATAGAACTATAGCTGCAACCTCAGCAAGGTGAGCTTAATCTAAAGGTGAGTATGTGGAGGTACGTGTGTGTGTGTGTGCACACGTGTGTTTGAATGTTTCTATACAAATGCAGATAATGGATTTCTGTATGCAGTTTATGCTGTACGTGGAATTCTGAGCTGATTAGTGGAATCACAGAACGGTAACTGAATAAACTGAATAATCGGCAGGTGGAGAGACGGGAGAGCTCCTGTGTGTGTTCCCGATCCACATCTATTATTAGATGATGTAGCACACACGTCTTTAACTCTAGCAGGACAAAGGGCCAAATTAAATTTATTGGTCTGTTTTTCCCGTCTGTTTTAGCTCAGTATGAGCGACAGAGTGTTTTTTGTTTCTAGATGCTGTTACAGTACCACCAATAAACATGTGTTTTAAATATGTGTTTTACATTCCAAATACTTATATTGATACATAAATACCTGTCAAAATAATTTAAGGTGCTGCAGTTTTATGTTTCAAAATACTTGAAATGATAAATAATAATAATATTTACTGTAGTTGTGCATTGTATTCACCTTTTTGCATGTTTATTATTTGTAAATAAAGGTTTTCTTTTTTAAGAATCTCCTAGGTAAATGTTTCTGGCATCACATGTAGCATCGCTAAGTGGAGGCTAGCTGAGCTAGCTAAACACTATGTGTCAGCGTCAGAGAGGACGTCTTCAATCAAACTGGAACGATTTGGTTAATTTTGTCTTATGCAACAGAAATGTCAGCAGTTATTTTATTTTAAATAAAATGCTTTAATATGATATAAGAGGGCAACACTAGATAACAAGCTAGCTAGCCATGCTAATGGTGCTTTCGTTGCTCGTTAAATCAACAAAAACAGAGCATTATTTATTGTAAGGCATAGCTTTCATGGTTGCATCAAAATGTATTTTTGTATTTTCACAACACAACAGACTGTGTTTTAATTGGATACATTTACAAGAAATGTATTCCTTCTTCCTTCTCTGCAGGATGAGGTGAATCAGATCATGGAGACAAATTTGTGGCTCAGACATGTGAGTGCACACGGATACACAACACACAATCACACACATACACACACACGGATACCATATTAACCGTTTCATTAATCTGAATTCACCTTTGGGTTTGGAGAGACAGAGGTTAGAAACGGGGGGTCATGCGGGTTGCATATCTATAAATGTTAATCACACATCAATATGGGCGACCACACTCTGGTTGTGTGTGTTAATGCCACGCATCAGTGCAGTTTTAAACAGAAAGAAGGGCAGAGAATGAAGTGAGGAAGAAGCAACATGTTTGAATGCAATCACTCAGTGATCAGTGTTGGCCTTATGGTCAGTCACGCTCCATCTCGACTCGCTGAGGCACAAAATCAGGCACACGAAGACAGACCCTGAAACGTCAATGTCCAAGTTTGTTGTGAAGACTGCGAGTACAGGGCTGAGCTGATGGGGATCAGGAGCAGGCAAGGGATCAGGATCTGGGGAAATTTTTCCAGTGGTTTGGGGAAGAGGCGAGCTCCGGTCTAGGGTTGGAAGAACACATGGGAGGACGCAGAGAAAACCCTGGTAACACAGGCAAGGTTTGGAGACACAAGAGTTCAGATAGCAGATAGCAGGTACCGGTAACAGATACAGACACTCGTAAGGAGCCAACGGAACAGCATGAACTGATGAGCTGGCAGGACGGAATGGGAGTTAAGATGAGCAGAACTGGCAACAGATGTGCACCTTGACATTGTCTACAGATGTGTGATGACATGTGAGAAACACTCTTAGCAGATCCATATTCCCCTTGACCTCACAGAGGTCTCTATCTTCAGGGGCGACTTTGTCCCGCTTCCTAGTCTTTCTCTATTCCTCCAAATGGCATTTATCCCTGCAAAACTTTCTCCGTGCCCCATTTGTGCTATTAAAAGCTAGTGAGGCAGCGGAAGAGTAAATGGGATGAGGCTGAAATCTTTGAGCTCTCTGAGTAAAATGTGCCAGAAGCCCAGTTTGAGATGATCGTATTTGTTAGCTCTCTTGTCTTCTTAGAGAGCTCTGGGCTGGGTCGGGAATCGTTGTTGTCAGGATGTGGGCCCGTGAAGCCCTTTGAGACATTGGATGTGATATTGGGCTATACAAATAAACTTGACTTGACTTGTTAGTTGCTGATTATTTAGAACAAGGCATCACTAATGAGAAGCTGTGTCTACACCATAGTTACTGATAATGACTTTGGATGACAGCCAGTGTGTCTACAGTGGGAACCATTTTGGAAGCTTCCATTTGTTGCGTCTGCTTTGTGGTGCCAATGCGTGGGATTCCATCTTATGTGTGCATCTGTACAATACTTAACTTGTATGTTTATAGAAAAAGTGTGAAATGTCCTTGAACATCGTGACAGCTGAGGGAGAATCTTCCACCCCTGTAAATGTATACACGCATTAAGTAAACATGGTAAAAAGACTTTGTTTACTTAATCTTACAGCTTTTCTTTACCTTTCTATACAGGATTTCTTTGGTTATTCCCAGTTTTCCACCAAGACGATCCTGGTCTTCTTTGACACTTTTAATTTCACATAAATTACCCATTAATAACTGAATATACCACATGGATAAGGCGTTAAAATTTTGCATAATTTTCAGAGAAGTTGTGATTTAAAAAATCCAGTAACGCTTACTTTTTAAGAAAGCCATTTTTAATTTCCCTTTAATTTTAGCTCTTTTTTATGTTGGGTATCATTTTATACAAATTTACCCAGAATGCATCCTGATATATTTCATATCTTTGGGCTTTTCACTCCAATTTAAAATAAACCTTTATTAAGATGAAGCTTGGTGGTTACCTCAGAGTTTAGGAGCTTAAAGCAATACATTAATGATAAATACGGCAAATAAGTCCTATCATTATTCTTGAACTAATTTCTGTCTCGTTTGGCCAGTATGTTATTGGAATAAAAACTTTATTTTTACGTTGATCTCTTGAGATGATGATGATTCATATCCCCCTGTCCCCATAAACAAACCAGAGCTGCTTCAATATTTGAAATGGGTATGCCAACAATCTGTTCAAAACGGAGGAATTCAAGGAATTCAATTTCATATTTCCCAACATGCTATTCGGTCATAATTAGCAACGGATGGTTGCTAGCTGTTCAGTTGTCTATGAAATATGCATTCATTCATATTCATTCATTACAGCCCCTCCAAATCAAACACCAGAGCCGTATTAAAACAGAGAGTTTCATGACTGAAATGTAATCGCCAGCAATAGTAAATTGACGTTGACATTGACGTTGACATTTTGTAAACAATAAATCGTGTACCTAGTCCGCTCAGGCATTACATCTGCAGCCAGTCATACTGTAAACTCACTGGGTAGATAAATGGGAAAGCCAGCGTAGCATGAAGTGGTTAATTAAACAGCTCCCAGGTCATAACTGTGGATTAATCCCCCTTACTGATGAATGAATTCATCTTGAATGACATGCAAATAGCCAAGACTAATGGATCTACGGCTCATGAAATGTTACCCTCAGGTTTGTTGTTAGAATAGAGTGAATACTCTGCTCCATTTATTTCAGCAAGATATTGACTCACATAGCTACCACCCTTCCTTCTTCCTGTTATTATTGTAGAGGTCCGATTTTCATTATTTTCTTATCCGGCTGCTGCATTGTGGCGCACTGATGGATTGTGTAAGCTCTAATGTTGCTCACCGCTCTCTGAAAAACACTAAATGGAATCCAATGTCCATTAAATACAGCGAACACTTCGGAAACATGAGATAGTTTTATGTAATATAATAATTTGGAGCCTCCAATGATGCAGAATATTGGGGAGGTTAGATGGATGGATCAAAGGTTTGTCTGCAATATTAATATATGAAATATGCAGGACTTCTCCTATGGCTAACACAGCACAATGAGGTGTGCTTTAATAATGAATTACGCAGTGATCGGCGGGTTTAATTTATTCTATCTTTATTCTGTCTTTGCAGATTTGGAACGACTACAAGCTGCGATGGACGCCAGCAGAGTTTGATGGAATTGAATTCATTAGGGTTCCATCAAACAAAATCTGGAGACCTGACATTGTGCTCTACAACAAGTGAGACTCACCAGTCACCAACCATTATCATCATCATTATCTCCGTGAACCTTATTGCAATTATTATGAGTATTAAAGCATCATACTGCGGTAATTTACAACCCGCCGGTGCCCTTTTGTTCTCTCCATTTAATCTTGGATACATTTCTCTTTCTACTGACATACAATTATGCCTCATTATGTTCGAAAACAAATGCAATTTTATGTCTCACAATAATAATGAGTGCAGCTTAATTATCTTCCGTTTTGCCTGAATATTCTCTTTGTTTTGTCCATAACCTTTTTACCGGCTGTGCGCTCTCATTTTCTCCATGCATTTCTTCACCTTTCGCCCCATTGTTTGCCACCTCCACAACCACATCCCAATGAAAAATCACACTCTCCTCTTCTCCTCCTCCTCCCCTCGTTGCTCTTTAACGTCCCCTCATTTGCACAAAAACACATCTCGTCGCCAATTACGCACGGACATAAACGTACACATGTCACACAGTGCTGTAGGTGACTTCCTGGTGGAGGATAAGACCAAGGCTCTGCTTAAATTTGACGGGACCATCACTTGGGTTCCTCCAGCCATCTTCAAGTCCTCCTGTCCCATGGACATCACCTACTTTCCCTTTGACTACCAGAACTGCTCCATGAAGTTCGGCTCCTGGACATATGACAAAGCCAAGATTGACCTTGTACTCATTGGTTCCAAGGTCAGTATTTGGGACCTTTGGTTCGGTTTGGGTACTACGCATGTGTCACACTCACAGTTTAAAATATACTACATCACTAATGTTTTACTTGCCTTCACGTATGGCACAGTATGATTATTTTATAGCTGCAGAAATCCACTTCTCATACATTATAGGAACTCCATAGTAAGAAAACAATTTGTTTTTATGCATCACCGAGCTACGCAAATCACACAATACTCTTATCTGACGAATAACATCCTAAAATAATAAAACAATAAATAAAATGAATTGAATAAATAACTCAGAGAGACCGATCACGCAGAGGTTTTATTGATTCTGAAATAACCAGTTAGAAGCATGAAATTATTTTGGGTTATAGGCAGTTATGTCTTGCTTCTACATCAGCTATACAGGATTAACCTGGGCAGCTGGAGAGAGAGCCGGAAGGACAGGGGCACACAGGTTGGGCAGCCCTGAATAGACTAGAAATGCGATATGAGATGTGATGTAAAAACCTGTATCATTGGAAAAATATAGTCTTCATTCGGCTCTTAATGGTTGCAGCCATTGGTTCATGTGTTCCAATTTCTTACAGCTTCTCCCCGTAGTTTTGTGTGTCTTGCATGATTTTAATTGAATTTTTGATATGATTTTCTAAAAAAAACCCTCAGGTGAACCTGAAAGACTTCTGGGAGAGCGGCGAGTGGGAAATCATAGATGCCCCCGGCTACAAGCACGACATCAAGTACAACTGCTGCGAGGAGATCTACCCGGACATCACCTACTCCTTCTACATCCGCCGCCTTCCCCTCTTCTACACCATCAACCTCATCATCCCTTGCCTCCTCATCTCCTTCCTCACAGTGCTGGTTTTCTACCTCCCATCGGACTGTGGAGAGAAGGTCACGCTCTGCATCTCCGTCCTGCTCTCCCTCACTGTGTTCCTGCTGGTTATCACAGAGACCATCCCCTCCACGTCGCTGGTCATCCCGCTCATCGGCGAGTACCTGCTCTTCACCATGATCTTCGTCACGCTCAGCATTGTAATCACCGTGTTCGTGCTGAACGTGCACTACCGTACGCCCATGACGCACACCATGCCCAGTTGGGTCCGCTCGGTGTTTCTGAGGGTACTGCCGCGGATTATGCTGATGCGGAGACCAATGGATGAAGATGGCAAAACTGGCTTGTTGGACTTCAGTGGGGATGCAGGTGGAGCTGGAGGGGGAGGAAGTGGTGGAGGCAAAGGAGGAAAGAAGAGGAAGAATAGTCTGACTCAGGTGAGTGGGCTCCATCCCACACGATCTGTTTAACCTACACCAACCGCTGAAGGGCAGGGATGGAGAACATACAGTTCATCCATAAATTACTGCTAATCTCTTAAAGTCTGAGGTAAAATAGCTTTAAGTCTTCATTTAATTCTCATGAAAAACCCAAAGATAACAAATATATCAAGAGAGAGATACTTAAGTGGATCAAAAATCCTTTAGATAACCCTCAACGGTTAGCCTTAAAGTGTATTCAATTGCCAACACATTTACTAACATTTATACGGCTAAAGAGCATCAGTAGGTGGCTGACGCCCTCAGAATCTTATTGCATCTCCAAATCACTCATCAGAGTGTTTTACAAGTTACTCAGAAAAGAAATAGTTGTTGTTATTCTCCTAAAATTGCGTGGAACAATTGTACATATTCCAAATATATTCCTAATATTACAGAATCCACCACAATGGCACTTATCACAACAACCAAACAACAACTCTTTCAAATAGCGAAGAGATTGTGGCCCAAAAGTGCCTAAATAACGTCATTTTAGAGATTGTGACATGAAAATTTATTCAGTCTGGCACATGTCTGAGAAATGTTTATATGTAACTCGAATAACAAATATTCATTCAAACCACACACTTCTGTTCAATCAGCGATGGGGAAGAGGTGGGCAGGGTTAATTCATTTCTTCATGCGGCACGATGAGTTCTCTTTGATCTGAGAGTAGCAGACATGCAGTTCGGAAAGACCGCTCAATACACGCTGGAAACTCTAATCAGCCAACTGTCTCCCAGCTGTGTCGCAAAGCAATCTGTGCCATCGGGTCTGTGGTTAGCCAGATCTCATGGAGGTAGGGGTCCCAAGAGTGGTTGATGGAAACAGGCGAACTCTAGTATGGCAGCAGAGCAGATCCTGATTGTAAATGCGGCCCTTATAGTGGTGTCACGTGACTCCTGGATGTACTGTGCATATCCTGGGTAAGAATGCGTGACAAGGAATGGCGTGTTCGGAAGGGATGCATCATTTGGGATGGAAAACGAAATGGGAAATTAGAGCATTGACGGAGTGAATGAGAATCAGAAATGGAATCAAATCTGCTTGTGTGTCACAGCAGGTGGGCGGAGGCTCCTTGAACTGTCTAGAGTTCGGGGACAGTAAGCTCTCCTCAATGGACGGGTGCTCTGGGAAGAAATGCCCCTGCCCGTGCCAACATGGTAAGGAGAACCCAGAACCAGCAGACACCGGGAAGATGACACGCCAGCTGACTCCACAGAGCATCAACACAGTGGTGGCCTTTTCTGCTGTTTCTCCGGAGATCAAACAGGCCATCGAGAGCGTCAAGTACATCGCCGAGAACATGAGGAGCCGCAACAAAGCCAAGGAGGTGAGCCACTCGCATCTTCACCTCACGTCAGTACATGATGACAGTAAATAAATCAAATGTTGTCTGTAGAGAGCATTTAATTTGCCTATAAACAGCATTTGATTTGATGTATTTATTATTTCATCAAAGTTTTTTTTTCAATTCTTCTTATGATAATATTTATTTATTTATTTATTTATATTTATATAAAATGCATTCACAAAAGATCAGAGAGGTCAAAATGATCCCTGAACCATCTCATCACATCATCCAAGTTGATAAGAAACATATTAATTATGCCAGGACCCCAGATGGTTTCCTAAGCTTTAAACAACCGCACAAAACATCCTGTTTGTACGGAGCCCCTAGAGTAGCAAAAGGTGATATTTTATTCATCTTGTGTCCAAAAGTTAATATCTGCAGAGTAGCGCCATGATCTGCATACGCTTTGAAGACCAAAAAAATTGCATTTATGGCTTCTAAGATGTTTGAGCTTCTAAGGGTTTGTTGATTCCCGGAGTAGGTTGGAAACGTGGCAGCATTTATTGCTTAGAGAGTTAATTTGATATTTTTGGTGGGAGAGCCGATTGAAGATAATAACTTGTTTGTATTGGATTTTCAAGACTTCAGGGGCTCCGTACATTTGTGTTATGACTAAACAAAAATTTCTATTTTCCCATTCAGACTGAAGTCAAATAGGAAACTTGTTAAGTCAGCTATGTATAGAAAACATCAACCATGCATAATGCATAAAATGCAAAATCTCTGCAGTGTGAGCAGTGATCCATGTAGCATTGTTACATTATCCTCCTGCTCCAGAAGTTAACAGTCGTGAAAGTTAGAAGCAAATGTTAGATTGGCGTATTGAACTTTCCCTCTTCTCTCTTGTCAGTTATGAACACAGTTAGTAAAATATCCCAAAAGGGAGCAGGAGCCTTTGATATGTAAAAACTCTACGTTCAATCAGCCCTATCAAAACCACTTGCTCGTCTTTTGACGCAACGCTTTGAATGTGATTACCATAGTAATTTCTGTGTAAATTATATATCACTTTCTGCTCTCTTACGTGAAATGTTACCCCTCTCTTGCTCTGTCTCTTTGAAACCATCCTTGCCATGTGATCTTCACCTCGTACGACCAAATTACTTCCTCCTCCGACCCTCGGGGATTCTGACTCACCTTGTTTTTGTTTTTCCCCAACGCTCCTTACGTCTGACCTTAAAAGTCCCTCCCTGCATCTTTCCGCTGTTATTTGACAATCCCATCTTTATCTTTGCCAAACAAACTCTTATTGTTTCGTTCCCTCCCTTGCTCACAGGTGGAGGATGACTGGAAATACGTTGCCATGGTGATCGACAGAATCTTCCTCTGGGTGTTTGTGACTGTGTGCGTCCTCGGAACCGTGGGCCTCTTCCTTCAGCCTCTTTTTAGCTTCTTCTCATAACCAAAAACCAGTCAGGATTGAGGGCCTCCCTGTGCGCATCGATCCTGAGCAGCTCGCATTTCTCCGCCGACTGATCGGGAGATGCTTTCAGAGTTCGAGTCCTGAAGCACTATTTGATGTGCTGGTATTGCTTCTTGCCTTTCGCTAATAGGCCTGGACTGTTTGAAAAGGTGTATTAGAGCTGGGCTGGGGTCAAACCTTTGGCACATCTAGTAGTCCTTTCAGTCCAGAATCTGAGAGTCCCATCCAGCTGATGTTACCGGCAACCAGTTTAATAGAGACTTCAGCTCTGTTCCACACTCAACAGGCAAACATTAGCCCCTCCCCCTTCCACTGATGGCTGCCAGACCCAATCGCTGGTTTGATTCATCAAGCTGCCCGCTGTCAGAACCGATAGCATTTGTTGCTTTTTTTTCTGTCGTATTCGAGTAGAATTCAGATGTTTGGAGCCTTCGGGAGTGGGCTTAACAAATAAGGGCACGCCGCTCTGGTTTTGTAATTAGTAATCTAGGCGTTCTAAATATTCTCTTAATTAATGTTCCACAAAGTAATTGGTTGGCCCAGTAGATATGGAATTAAATGACTTGAATGCTTGCTCCTGAAATAACAGCAGACAGATGAATTTGAGAGAGGATTCTGTTATCCAATTTCATGGCTATTCATTTGTTTTTTTTCTTTTTTCTTGTCTCTTTTGGTTGTTACCTATCGAGTAAAAGACATGCAATGCGCCGAACATGATATGTACGACAGAAATTTTTCATTTGTAATTACCGCAGCGTAGGTTGTCTCTAGATTACAGCACAAGCAACACATTTCTGTGATGGTGTCCTTATTCTTTGTCATTTGTCATCAGAACAGGACATCCGATGTTACAGACATGTTTCTACAAATGAGCGTTTGCCTTTTATGTCTTTGAACTTAAAATAAATACAATATTTCTTCAACTATAGATTTTTTTAAAATTCTGTTTATCTCATCTCAATGAAAAATAACCTTTGCGCTTGTGGTGTAAAACACAAATCAACATTTAATAGAGGAAATTGTGCACGAAAATAACAACCAAATGTATTATTAAGCCTCTGTTTGCGACGCCTTTTTAAAACCCAGGCATCTATTATTATGCCTGACATTGTCACATAATCACATTTATGTGCCTGAGGGCCAGTCCTCCTACTGCAATTCACATGTGTTAACTGTAAATGTGGCCATGACTCACCCATAAGGCAGCAGTCATTAGGAGAATAAAGAATGGCTTCAATATGTTCACAGTGACAGTCAGTTATTGTGAGTCACCAATTCCTACACCACACCACTGCAAAAATTTTTTACGTAAAATACAATCTTGTTTATATGCAGGGACATTAATTGCTGGTGTTACACGTAATTTATTACTCATCAATTACAGCTCCAATCAGTCTTAGGCATAGGCGTGCTAGCAAAGCTTATAAGAACTGTTGTTTTTTTGGGTTGTTTTTTTTTTTTTTTGCTGATATAATATTTATTTTACCTTGGCTGAAAGGATGAGATGGCATTTTTTTGCCATACAGTACAGTCATAGATGTAGTGTCTGGTTGATGGTAATCAAAGAGACTCTAGACTGGTTGCTTCCCAAAATAGAAGTAGAATAAAGAGTGTTCTGGGTCTGTCCAGTGGTTTTGACATGCCCCCGAAGGCCCTGAAAGCTCAGCAGGCTCCTTTCAACACAAAGAACCTCTTCATCCTGACCCTAAGGGTGAGTCCTGACGCCTGAGGAGAAAACTCATTTCCACCATCTCATCCTGTCAGTCATTACTCAGGGCAAACCATAAGGTAAGAGTTGCAGCGTAGACTGATTGTTAATTGAGAGCTTTGCCTTCAGACTCAGCTCTCTCTTCACCACAACAGTTCCACACTGCGCCTGAAGCCTTACAAATCCACCTATCGATCCCACGTTCCATCCTACTCGCGCTCACTCACTCACTCACTCAAGACCCTGACATACCAGACCTCCATGACTCGGGCCACAAGCTGACTCCCCATCTGGGGAGGGTGATCCACCATTTTCAGAAATATGTGTACATCTGCTGCATACTGATTTATAGACTCGGTCAGAGAGAAACCTGACAGGGCTCATCGAGTGTTACATAAATACAGGACAGGACAATTTGCACACGTTGCGGGAAGTGAGAGGACATCAGCAGATGGAGACGCGCGGAGATACCAAATGGAAGAGCGGTGGAAAAATGAGAATGAATGAATTCGTTATGAATGAGCTGCGGTGGTGAAACTGACGGGAATGATTTGTGTTATACAGTAAATGGGTTCATTGTGTGTGTGTGTGTGAATGGTGACTGTGGAGTCACAAAGGCAGTCCATCGTCAGGAAGGAAAACAAATCGTACACAAAACAGAGTTCTATACTCGTTCATCCCAAAAAATGTTTATACACTATTTTCAGTTTTGATAAATTTACATCTACACATGCTTTATGTTTAGACGCGCTATTATTTAAATAAATTCTATCAAATCAAACATCAATGCAGATAGATATATAGATGGATGGATGGATGGATGGATGGATGGATGGATGGATGGATAGATAGATAGATAGATAGATAGATAGATAGATGGATAGATGGATAGATAGATAGATAGATAGATAGATAGATAGATAGATAATGATTAAAGAAGCTTAGAATATATAGAACAATATAACATAATATAACACAATATAATATAAAATCAACATAATTACAGGAATACTGTTCAAACACCGGACAAGATGAACACAATAAATCGAGGTGACATGAATATAAAAACAATGATATCTGGAACTGCCTCTCCGGTGTGTAATCTAATCTTGTAAATTAATCTGTGTGTGTATGTGCGCAAAAGTACGTGTGTGTTTGTATGTGAGAGGCAGAAGGATGTAATGTAATAATTACATTAAAAGCCAGAATCTGGTGGCATCAAGAACAAAATGTCTTTAACAGAACATCCCAACATTTTTCGCTGTTCCAAATAAGTTAGGACATCTATAGCCACCATTACTGTTTTCACTGTTCGTCTGAATGATCATTTCTATAACGTTTTTTCTTTATTTCATCATATAGGTGCTGCTGGAAGGGAGCCTAACTTTAATATTGAACAATAATGCCTATGGATTTTGCTGCTGATGTGACTGGGGTGGAGTGATGACAGTGCTGTGGTCTTAGCTTGTTTGAGGCTTAACTCTCTTTCGTTACAACTTCATGCCTTAACCCCACGCACTCAATTACACTAATCGAACGCCCACTCTGCAGTTGGAGGATATATATCTCCCTTAGAGCTGGCAGCGAGCACTCCAGCCAGATTTACCCTGCTGGTCCACAGACTGACCCAGCTGTTGGTTCTGAATACACAAAATGGACATAGTATTCAGGGGTTCCAATTAAATTTCTTGAATGAAGCCACAGTTAGATTCACACACACACATTCATCTGTGAGTACTTTAATTGAAATTTGAGTCACATGACCATAAGTTTTCATATCACATTGGTGGATGTTATGTGACGATACTGGCTTTCACTCAGAATACAGTTAGGTGTATAGAGAGATGGATTCTTTATAGTCATTATATATAAACAAATAACAGTTTGACAGCAATCCTATGTTTTGTATCCTAAATCCTCAGTAGATAAAATAGTTAAATATGATAAATATATAATGTAAATGTATGTACAAAACGTTATTCATAAGCAAAATTATTGCACTTAGCATGAGAGTGGAGTTTTATAAAGTGGACAGCTTGTACCCAGCTCTGGGGAAAAAGCTGTTTTTCAGACAGTTAGTCTGTGTCCTCATGACCTCCAGCCTGCCTGAGGGGAGGTTGCAGACCAGGCGGTGACCTGGGAGTGAAGGGTCTCCTGATGTCTGCACATCTGTGAAGACGGCTTGAGTGGATGTCTGTCAGGTTTTGAAGTGAGGGACCGACTACCCACTGTGCTGTCTTCACTCACTGTAGGTCCTCTCTCTCCTCTGCAGTGCAAATGGAGTACCAGACTATGCAGCAGTATGTCAGGATACTCCATCATGCAGCAGTACAAGTTCATCAGGGCAGGGGGTTGTGGCACCTCAGAGTTCTCAGGAAGAGGATGACCTGCTGGGCCTTCTTTACCAGTTGTGCAGTGTTCACACTCCAGGTCAGGTCCTCAGATGTGTGGACAGATATTTAAAACGAGCAGCCCTCTCAACACCCCCGTCCAGAGTGAAGCACAGTTTGATGCATTTTCTTATTTTTCCTTAACTCTATCTTCCATTGTCTTTTTGGTGTTGAGGATCAAGTTGTTGTCTTTACACCACGCGGACAGTATCCAGACCTCCTCCCTGTAGGAAATTTCCTCATTATTTGTAATCAGACACACTATAGTTGTGTCTGCTCATAGTCAGAGGGATCATGGAGGATCATGGATACCATCATTAGAATGCTGCACCAGGCTACTATGAGACATTTAGCTACCAAGGACGAATGGAATTGGGATGTCAAGCAGAAGTGTAATTACTCTGTGCTGGGTCATTCACGTTGTCTTGTTCCATGAGATTTATTCAATAGAAAATGTCATCCTGTGTATTATACATATACTTCTGAAAAATTCTTTCTGTAATAATTTCTGTAATATACTGTATGTTTATACAGTATATTCCAGACTATGTAATTATGATATGTGAAGAATTTTTGTGTATGTGGATGAATGAATAAGAAAATGCGATGAAATAATTTACAATGATGATGGGAATATGGAAAATTGTGTTAAATGTTTAAATGGTTGCCTCCACTGGCAGGTGAGTGTGAATGGTTAAGATCATGACCAGCAACTTAAAATCAGAGTCTATGATTGATTGTCCTCTCCAAGAGTATGTCTGTGTGTGTGTTTTGGGGGTGGGGGGTGGAGAATAGAGAACCTCTACTCCTGGGGCCAGCTGAGGAGGTATGGACATCAAATCATCAAACGAGGATGTGTTCCTGGATGTTGTGTTCCAGGAATGTCCAAGAACACCACAGAGCAGACCCATAATACACCAGAGGGATTATCTATCTGGTCATCTGGTCCACTTTCCATTCTGCATCTGTGACCCTCAGATAAGGAGAATGGATGTGTGTTTAAATGTATGGCCTGGAGTGTGTGTAAGCAGCATAAGTCCAAAAGCTATGGAATACTTTTTAAGACATTAGCAGTGTGTGGGAGGGAAAGGATCATTATAGTCTGATTTAACATCATGTTTAGGCCATAGAGAACCATTCAAACTGCTTGTCCTAACACCGGTAGATGGATAACACTGTGGAGGATACGGTCAGACCTCAAAGCAAGTGGTCAGATTATACAAGTAACATATACACAGAAATGCTTGTTTTAATAAAAATGTTCCCCTATCCTTACTTCCCTTTTTTGTTTTAAGAGTTTGAAAGAAAAGCATTCCCGTATTCTCCAAGAATCATAATCATAATGCACTTTGTTATGACAATTATAACTGGTTAGCTGTTGAGTTGTTTTATTGTACCGTTAGATTAAATGTTCATAAAGTGCCCGTAGAAATCCTGTTTGTTAAACATGGAGGATGTGGATTGTCTAAAGTCTAAAAAATGAAATAGTGCTAAAATATCACTCCTATCAGTGTTGGCCAATTAGCACATTACACATGGATTCACATGTGGATTGTTGTGCAGTCCAAATAAAATCAACTTGGAAAACAGTAATTTTGAGATTAAATTTGGAATTTTCCACTTTGGAAAGTCATAATTATTGAAATTTAGACATTGGAAAGACATGACATGAGTCATTTTGAAGGTAATAATTATGAGATAAGATATTGAAGTCATGATATGAAGACATCGAATTTTGCCATTAAAACACACTAATCGACGCACAGATCATTTTTGTCCCATGTCTGAGGTAAGATAAGACATGAAAAGTTATGTGGTGTTTTATAATAATCAACAACAAACTAGTAAACAATATAATACTCAATGAATAAATGCAGGAACACAGCTCTGCCTCTAACAGCTGGCTGGTTTTCACTCATGTTGCACATTATGATGCAGGGCGTCGGAGGGTTAAGTTTAATGCTTTACTCATTTTTAAATTACCAAGAAAAGCTTCTTTTTCTTGTCGTTGTTTGTGCTGGAGAACAGCTTTATTTTAAAACGATGCAGTAATGAGGATGGGTAATGACACAGATAGGCATTTAGGCATTTGCACAGAAATATTTTGATGTGGATTTTTCACATTTATTTTTTAGAGTGGCTGGACTGAGCAGGTTGCTTTGTGAGATAAACACAGGAATCTGCACTGAGGAGTTGGCAAACAAAGCAGCAGAGATGTGTATTCTTCGCTGGCGGGTGGAGGCAGGAAGTCGTAAGGTTTAATGTCCGATGATAAACGGAGAAACTCTCCCGGGTACACTTCACCGAGGGAGTGGGAGGCAGATGTCCGACTGTACAACAACAATACATTGGCACGGGATGTCACTGTATGGAGATCTGTATCCGAGAGGAGAGCATAAATTTTTGAAAATAAAAATGTCACTGTCACAACTCTTTCTTTCATGTTTATTATCTTCATTCACCCTCAGGTCCTGATATTTATTTATTGACATTTTCCCAACACATATCTGATAGTCTGGAAGCAAGAATTTGTAACTGAGTGTTTTCCTGTGTTGGAAGAAATGCCACTGAAATTTTATTTTCCTGTAGAGAGGGAAAATAGGATTGTATGGGACAGATGGTTAAATGTTTAAAGCTTCCTGCTTTTAACAAATAAACCAGCATAGCCGGGGGAGAACATGATGGGGTTTTTTTTTTGCCACATTATTTGAGTTTTCTACCATCTTGTGCTTTATTACCAAATATCAGAGACTGTTATCCAGCCGCGAAATGGAGAGAGACTTCAAATGGAACCAAAGCCATGTATAATTCACACATCTGAGTTCCCCGACTGGGCCCCTCTCACTTTAACGCACTGCAAAAAATATCCACTCATTTAGCTACATGTGTAGTATCTCGGTGAGTGTTTGTGTTGGGATGGAATGTGACAATGTTACCGTCCCTGTCTCAGCCTCTCACAAGCAGCCAAACCCAGGTACCGTCCCGAGATCAAGGAACTCATGTTGTCTCAGTCTGGCTGTTTGTCTTTTGTTCTCTCTTTCTATGTATCTAAAGGACGGTGGAACAAATCATTTGGGTTAAGAGCTGAGTTGTTTTCCCTTCATAACACAGTTCTTCGGTCAGCAGGGGAATATTGTTTCCTCGAGAATGTAGCCATGCATGCAGTACATGCAGCAGAAATTCTGTTGTGTGTGTGTTGTACTTGTGCACAGTTTCGCATTATTGACATTAAGCCAAACATGTCACCTGGAACTAACAAGGAAGAGGCTCCTTCTTAATAATTTATGGCTTTGAGATGCCACAGCACCAAATCAAAAAGCTAACCTTGCTTTTTGACATGCTGGTGCTATGTACCGATTCAGTAGATTTTACAACATCACATTTCTATGGGGCTCTATTAGAAGAATTTCATCATATAAAGATCAGCAAGGAGTAGCACAGAATAAGAAAGCACAAATGAAATAAAAT
>OMNV01029362.1:0-42853 GCA_900303265.1 Brotula barbata
AGGATTCTGTCTTGTCAGAAATGACTCTCTCCTTTTGGAATACAAATGCAAACACACACACGCACACACACACACTCAGCATCAGGTGCACACATACACTATACCTGTTGAAGCTCGCCAAAATACAAACATCTAGCTACAAAAATAACCATAGCACATAAATGCACTTTGTGTGCAGCTTTAAACCTTAGTAAGTCTTGCAAATTTGAAACAACTATACGGGACGGGTTTGTATCCTGATTAGCTCAGACTGAGACTAGCGTTTCTCTTAGACCTCGTCTTCATGTTTGTGATCTAAACACGGATAACTAACGTACTCATCGATCCCTCACTTTCTTTCTTGCACAGTGAACAACGGGCCTCGTGGTCACAGATTTTAACCACAAAATTTAGACAGTACAACCAGGATAAACAGCACTAAAAATACAAGATAACTTTATTTTATGTAATTTTCATAATCTATTCCTTCAGTATATTCCCTGTGCCAGTAACTTTCACCTTGACCATTTTGAAAACAAATAGCTAGCACAGGTTCTGACCCTAAGCCCAACAAACTGGCCAAGTTTGATCCAAATCTGACGAAACTGTTAAAGCTGTGATATCAACAGAAGAAATGGTAGAAAGTACAATACAGCCACAAGTTACTGGATATCGCAGGTGTAAAAAGAGGAAAAAATGTTTTCGCATTAGTGATCAGAGACCAGTATTTTGGTCATTTTAAATCTAATTAAACGGGTGCTTGCCCTAAAATATAATAATATGATTGACAATAATAATATGATATGATATATACAGTACATATAGTGATTATCAGACCTGGCTTATCAGTTTGCGGAGGCAGGCAACTTCCTTATGTAGGTCTGTGATCTGGAGCTCCAGCTGCATACAGACGGCCTGGGCCTCCTTCTGTGGGTCCAGGGTGAAGACTAGCTACATGGAGACCAGACAGACACGCACACATAGACGATAACAGCCAATACAAATATATTGCAGTAGTTTTCCGCCAGATGGGACGGCACTATGGAATAAACTGCACATGATGTGAATCTTAATGCAGTGTACATCTACGTGAAGCTCTACAGACTTGGTAAGGGGGCAATTTTCACGCATGTGCAAAAGAGCACGGACCAATTTGTAATCACTGAAGTCATCACAACTGTCGCTGCTCAAAGTCCCTACCTGAGAGCTTCGTAAGGGGAAACTGCTGATGAGATCTTGAATCGTCTCCGTCAGGTAGCAGCACTGTTGCCTCATACTGATCAAGAAGGCCTGCAGCTCCCCACTGCCGCAAAAAGCACAAAAGACAAAAGGGCTAGGATTTTCAAATCATTGGACGATCAAAAAATGTATGAACATGCTTTATGAACTTCGGCTCCAGTAAAACCTTCAAACTTGTGTTTTTAAGCTGAAATAAAAATAGATATACAAATGTCCTTGTTTTATACAAGTAGTTAGCTGTACTATGGATTGTAAAGCCTAACCAACCATTAATTGAAGCTAAGACTATCAAGTAATTTCCGTTAAGATTATGACATGAAAAAACATTATGAAAGACGGTGTCTTTTATTCTGACAATGCAAGCTGTGCATTTCTTTCCAGCTGATTCCTTTTTAATAATGAACATGATGCCTGCTTTTATTTTGGTTGAAACTATACTATTCTCGTGTTAAAATATAGAGCACAGAGACTTTCATTTATTTTTTGATAAACTTCACAAATTACAATTGTTGCCTTCCAAAGATAAATGAACACAAAGTCCATGAGGTTAGACCATCTAAAATGCCAGCATCTGACTGCGTATCGCAGATTTTCTCTGCGCTTTGTGGGCTCGTGCTCCAACAAGACAAGGCTTGCTGGAAACGTCCAGGAAGGACAGGGCAGACAGATTAATAGTTTGGACTAAACTCTGTTAACATTCTTCATGCATTTCTCTGACAATCAACTCAACAAACTTTAGAGAAAACCAAGCAGGTGGCCAAACCCTCCACCTCCTCCCAATGCAAGCAGATGCTGTCGTCCCTCCCTGAAAACATCAACTTCAAATGATTAGTTATTTATATTCATCAACCTCTACTCCCCCTATTCCCATCCCCTGGTCATGTGGGATATTGATAGCTGTTATCTTAATGGTACATTTCCCTTGGTGAGGGGACGGGCAGCCAGCCGGCCGAGCCCTCCTCACACTCTGTCAGAGGGGCGAGTAAACACTGTCAGTCAGCCTGTGTTGCACCTTCGCCTCCCCTCTCCACGCTGTTAGTTTATCTAGGGAGCAGAGAGTGATGATGGGCCCCCGGCAGGGTACTTAGCATCTGGGAAATTGCTGAAGAGATTGTAACGGTTGCTACACTCCATATTGAAACTCTGTATCCAAGATATTCATGTTATATTCTCTTTTTCTGCAATAATCACATCAAACCCAAAGTTGTACTAATTCACCTTACCCAACACAGCGAGGTTTCTACAGTTGAATATGGAGCTCCACTGGGGAAGATAATTGAATGCCTTGCTCAGTGATAGTTGGAGGTAAAATAAGCATTTATTTTCACTGCCCACATATTTACAAGCAGCTTGCGCAAGAGACTGAAATGAAATGATGCTGCTCGGTCTACAGGCTAGACGGTCCGACCAATTTCAAACTCATTAACGCTACTATAGTTTTCTGAAGTTGCTATGTCGCTGGACGGCGATCACCACCTACTGATCGATGTCCAACGTAGGTGATCGGTAAAGCTAACGACTGACTGAAAGCCAGCGGCAAATTTATTGGAACTTATTCATTTTCAAATTCATTACATTTATTATATGTATTTATTTATGGCCATTTTTTCTTATAAACCTTCGGTGTTAAGGATATCCCCACTAAATGCAGGGAGCAGAACGAGAATGAGCGGGTGGACAAAATGTCAAATATTTCAGTTTGTTTTGTCTCCTTTTTTGTGGTTTTGTTCCAATGTAAAAAATTATTATTTCAGACTATGCTTTATATTCTTAGTGAGGCTGTTTATTTTGTTCCGTCCTGTTTTTGTGGGTTCTCAACTCAAACCTACGATATGATTAATGATTTTCATTTTTTCCCAGCATGGCATAAGGAGCCCTGATGAAGCTCTTATGGTGGTCTGACCCAAATCAAATCTTCCCTCCCTCTCCCTCATCGTTTCCCTCTCCGCATCAGACGTCTCATCCTGCAGAAGAGAGCGGATGCACTAAGAAACCTCAATCCTGCTGAGGATTCATAAAGTGATGAGGAGCGGTGCGACGGCTCTGTTTGGCCCCTGCCGCTGGCCCTCCCTTGCTCACCGCAACCTCTCATCGCCTCTCACCTTACAAATCATTACAGCTCCGCTTAAACCATTAGGGCCTGGCGCAGCACCCAACTATGGAGGCTGGGGGCGAGGGGGGTTAGCAGACAGTAAGTTGCTCATAGGGCTAAATAATGACTTGCGGTGGAGGAGGGAAGATGGAGGGTTATAGGGAGACACGGGACTGCAAGTAGGGCGTTCAGGTGTGTGGCTGACAAGTGTTTAAATTTTCGCTATTACAATCAATGTTTCTGGCTTTTTGTCGACTGTTTTTTAGATACTTTTTATGTGAATGTGAGCTTGGCTAATGTAAACTAAGATTAAGGATGACTGGAATGCTTTTAGTTCATTTTCTCTGTCAGACATTACCATCTATGAAGACTTTCGTGCTCTACGTTGGTATCGTAGGTAGGAAAGTAAAAACAAAAATCATTTTCATTTCTTTTGTGTTTTATCTTTATTCCGTACTACTTACCTTTGTTCCACTTTTGCTCTGTCTCATTGTATTTTTTGTTTCGTACGTAGCTTTGGAAGCTCCCACGGTCCAAGGTTAATTTTTCCTCTGGGGCCAATATTAATCTTAGACGCCATTTGAAATCACTGAATGCCAACAAAGAAACACAACTTTTCCAAACCCCCTAAAGGACGTCTTGGGACATTTTGGGAATCTCTGGTGGTAATCAGTTAGGTGATGCTTGCCCCACACCTGGATATTAAGTTGTGATTGACATACCCGCTGTCTGTGGTTGCCAGTTTATGCAGAGTGTCCAGGTCCACTTTGTCCATAAGGATTTGCTGTATGGTGTCTTCGAGCGTCTGCTGGTCCACCGGATCTGTAATACCAATCTGATTGGGGAAACAATGATCGCAATTTGATTAATCCCTACATGCACGCTCATTCCATCTCAAAATACTATAAATAAATTCACTAGTCCACACCATTCGAGTGTTTTTCAGTTATTTAATTTCTATGAAATTTATTCTTCCCTCTTATGGCTCCTATGAATTCTTTTCAATACACCCCCTTGTCCCCCCAAAAGGATTTTGTAATTTTTTTTGTTAATGTTGTGTTTTTTTGGGGAGTTTTTCCCTGTCTTTTTAGAGAGCTTTTGGTTGTCATCATCTGGGCCTGTGAACGCCAACGTGAGACAACATGAGAGATGTTGAGCTGTAAAAATAAATTAGATTTGACTTAAGTTTTACACCCAAATCCCTTTTCAGCCAAATATGGGCAGGTTTTGCACAGTAGATGATGTTCAGTGAAAACTACAGATATATTTTGGCATTATGCTAAACGTAGATTTATGTGAAATTATGCCACGCTTCATCATTTCTGGATATTACAGTGCTCAGAACTTAAACAAAAATTGGATTTGTCTTTCACTTTTCCCGAAGCCCATCACGTACAGGGAGCAGCTTTAAATAGACACAAATTCACAGAACTATAGTATATCCAACAAAAACTGCTACATATTGCTATTGAATAAAATTGCAATTCAAAAGATAACGCTCCATCTACTGGATATGTTGCTTTTGCCCTGAACTTGGGGCATTCAACAACTCTGACATCAGCAGCTGCATTGCCTGTTTCTGGGTGACCCCGAAGGCTGGCTGCGAGCAGGGGAGCTGACAGACAGACAAATGTACCAGTGATCCTCTACCTTTTCCAGCTCATCTTTCTCCATGGTCAACAAGTAGCTCCAGGTGATGTCATTCTCCTGTGTGTGTGCAAAAGCAAGACAGAAAGAGAAAGAATCACTCAACATTTACCAAATCAAAACTGGTACTCGTCCTCATCCGATCATGTGGAACAGATGTACCTGCATGAGGATCCATCTGTACCAGTCAAATTATATCTTCATAAATTAGATTGTGTCTAAAACTTGAGCCGGCCCTTAGTATAATTCAGGCCAAGCTGATCCAGCACAGTCGAACCATTATGAGACAGCAAGTAAAATATGTAAACTACATTTCAGATTACATGCTCCCATGCATGCACACAGGGTTTCTGTAGGTTCGGAAACGTTGAATTTAAGACTTCATAAAAGCCCTTTAATGCCACTCCGAATGAAAGTTGAGACCAATTTCAGTATCTCAAAAAAATGGCAAAAAGCATATAATGCCTCCAATTACAGCACTTTTTCTGTCAGTGGATAACCAAGAGACATCAAACTGACTCAGGAATATCATTTTGTAAATTAATTTTTGTGTTCAAGAAAAAAAGATAGACTTCTCCTCCCAGTGTAAAATGCATACTCACTTTCATGATGTCAATGAGGTAACCAAGACCAAGGCCATACAGTAGAAGAGAAAGGTCATCAAGATCGGTCACACTGAGGAAAGCACAAAGTTTACCTCAACATCATTGACAAATTAATACTATAGATAAATGTTAAATACATAAAACAGAGGACAGAGCAGCATTTTGCTGGCAAAGCAGGCTCGGTGGAACTTTTCAGAAGATGATGCAGTGTACTTTCATTTAACAAAAAAAAAAGAAAAAAAAAAAGAAAAAAAAAAGGGACATCCTTTATCACATATGATATTAACAAATTTGGATTACTGGCCTTTAATATTTCTGTGAAAGGGGCCAAGAAACCAAACATCTGTAGGTCACTCGCTCCCTTTGGCATCACTGAGTTCAGAAACATCTAAGAAACCGCAGTGTATACAAATCATAAGTTTGAATGTTGATGTGACAAACTTAGTGAATGAGCCAAAGCATCAGTTAGACAGCTGACATGAAATATGTGGGTTTTAATGACTTTGAAGTTGACAGCAGAGAATGACAACTAAAATGTTTACAAGCTTACAGAGTGTTTCTGGAATATGCAGTTTCTGCTGATGAAAATTACCCAGCCGTGAATGGATGGACTAAACACCCTGTACGAGGTTTACTTTTGTTTATGTCTGCTGGAACAATTGTTCAAAAACACCTGATGCACAGGCACGTTCACAAAAAACACAACGGGAAGCAATGAGAACCTCTTAGATGACATGTTCATGTTATGTTCCCTATAACTTCTATAGTTTTCACAATTACGGACCTTTACTTAATTATATATTCACAGATTAGAGTTTGGCAGAGAATCCAGCCCACTTTGGTTAAGTACTAAAAATGAAGCTCGTCTGAGTTTGTTTTACCTTTCCTTGGATGATGAAGGTTCAGAAACAGTTGTGAACTTTAAGGGGCTCTCCTCAGAGCTGGTGGATGAAGAGGACATCTCTTTAGGGCTACAGACATGGGTAGTGGAGGTCTCGGATGAAGACGTCAAAACAACGTACATCTGTTGGTAGGCGGATGTGTTAAGGTATAACGACACACCAAATTAAAGCTATGTTTCATTGAAATATGTTGCTACCTGTGTGTGTTTAAAGATCAAAGCCAGATCAGCAGGGCTCTTGCCATTGTTGGTCTTTATGGTTTTGTCTGCTCCAAGCTGGAGGAGCTCTAGCGCGGCCTCAACTTTGCCAAACTGTGCTGCCATGGACAAAGCCTGACCACGTAAAAGATGTCATCAAATGTTATACACAGCCAGTATCGACTTCAAGGCAAACTGCAAATGCTGCGTCTTACAAAATGAGTTCTAAAGTAAAGCAAGGGGACCTGCCAATAACAAATAACAAATAATGTTGGTACAATCACTCTTGACTTTGTACTTTGTGCAATATACTATGTTCAGCTCAAAGATGCTGGAATAAATCCTCTGTTTGCAAGGCTTATAGTGTTTAGTTTTTTTGACATTGGAGTTGTGTGTCTCTAATATTGATTGGAGTCAAGTTAAAACCCCGAGAAGAAGAGTCAGAATTTTGACTTCTCTCAGAATGCTTTTGTCTGAATCTGTAAAACTCATTTATTTGAGTCAGAAAAATCTCGCTATTGCACAGTGTAATTAGTGGCTCTTATTCTAATATTTTTCAACTCCTCCCTGCAGAATGAGAAACCTTTCAAATCATGTACACACACAAACCACGCACACACCGTGTATCCATTTAGATCCTGGAAGTTAAGCTCTGCCTTGTGGGAAACCAGCAGGTTGACGACCCTACCGAGTCCCTCCCTGGCTGCAAACATCAGGCAAGTCATACGAGAACTGGGAAGGATAAGAAAACAACAAACAGCTGGCAAAAATATAGCTTCAGGAGAAAAGGGGAAAAAATTCTTCGGTTAAAGATGATTCCAGAGGGTTAACTTGTTGTTAAACTGCATTCAGCTGCACTAAATATTGTGTTTTTCTCCACGATAAGTTAAAGTAATTTTGCAGTTTGCTCATTGATTATGCTGTTTTCTTGTGTTACTGATCAGATGAACAGTGGTATTTCCACTCAGTTTAGGAGTTTTTGAAACAAACAACTTAATAAAGTACCAAAATATTGAGAAAATAAACAAGTGTCACAGGTTCAGTGGAAAGGGGAAAGTGACAGAAAATGAACATTTATTGTCAAAGATAAGATTGAAAGTTCAAGCACTCATCAATGTTCTGCAGTCAAGTATTTACTTAGAGGGATTGATTATGTTTAATTGTTGCATTACACCAACACAAATGGTCTTCAACAAGGTGAGTTAGAAGGCAACAAAGGAGAGGGCAATAAAAAGCAATGTTAACACAGGAGACATAAGTGAAGAGATGAAGAAAGTGGTAATGAGCTAAAGAAAGATGAGGATGAGATTGAAGCAGACAATAGCATTAAATTAGAGAAAATAGATGAAAGAAAATGTGGAAAAATAAAAAGACGACAGAGTGTTGGAGGATAGGGTAAAATTAAACCACCAGGGGGCAACATATACCATCCTACTGAACAACTCATCCTATGACTATGCTGCATAAGTAGGCTGTTAAAATACACAATTTCAGCAGTTAGATGTTTCATCAAGCACAATTAATGAAGTGGCCATTGTAGTAGCATCCTGTCACCAATAGCTGACAAGGAGCCAACCTATTTCACAACAGAAGAGCTGGTTGTTGTAACAACTCTGTCCTTTCTTACCCTACAGTCATTCCTTTGTTACCTGAGTGTTTTCCTCCATCTACGCAGGTGTTGTAAATAAATAACCATTGATGTAGTGCTTTGGCATTCTTATCACCTCTGCCTCAAACACAGTGGGTGAGACAACATCATCAATCCAAAGGCCTAGTAAAACCCAGGGGCTATTCATCACTTTGCTTTTCAATGAACAGGTGTGTGTGTGTGTGTGTGTGTGTGTGTGTCTGTGTCTGTGTCTGTGTGTCCCTTTCTGACCAGATCCCGATTTGATGTGCAGGGGATTAAACTGTTGATGAGTTAACAATGTGGTAGAGATGTCAATAGTAAGCTGGGTTCTGGTGAGCAGGTATCCTTATATGGATTGTGGACACAATTGAAATCAAAATCCAGAGTACATATTCAACAGGAAATCAACCAAATTAGCTCTCCGAATAGCTATGGGATAATTCGTCAATTCTTCCTGCCATAAATTCCTCTGCAGCTTCAGTTTAGTAATTTCTTCTTTCACCCAGAGGAACAGGATAGGTTGCATCCTTCATTTCAGCTTTGATGTCCTGTATTCCCACTGAGACAGAAAGCCAATTCTATACTAATATAATGATCATCTTAATTGACTCCAGAGGGGTAACTTCTAGAAATGTAAAAAAAAAAAAAAAAAGACAAACAAAACGTACTCCTCTCATCATGACAACCACCTTAATCGTACAAATGGCTACAATTGCATGTGAGCATGGCATTGTGGTCTAAATAATCTAAATAGTATTCTAGTGGGCAATTGTTCAAGTGTGGAAAAAGCATGCAATAATTTGCAAGTTTAGAGTTGGGAGTCACAAGACAGCATACCACTTCCATAAACAATTAATAATATTTTGTCCCACTCACATCTACAAAGATAAGATGAATACAAATACTAACACTGATAATCAAAACATTCAATGGCTGGTTTTCTTCATGTACCTTGATGCCTTCTCAACGATATGGTTTCTTTTTTTCTATCCCTATGATGACAATATTCCCATTTCCACCGTTCTGCCCCTTTTCCTTCCGTTTTATGCCTTAAAATTCTGTTTTCCCAAAAACTACTACTATAGCATTTGTTATTGTTGTGCAGAATAGCAAAACATATACAAGCTGTTACCTACTTGGCTGGTGTAGCCTCTCACACTTCCATATGTCACTAAAAGTTGACAACATTATCACATGACACAGGACACAGAGATTCATGTGACAGCTGAAAATTTGCCATGACTTTGACAACACAAACACTATGGAAAATTAGTGTTAAATTTAGATTTTTTTAATATAAAAAAGTTTCTAACTATCACTTTAACCTGCCTGGACCTGGAGGAAACCCACACAGTGCCAACTACTTTTGCCACCGTGCTGTCATATGTTTGTCTCTCATATAGCCTATATTTCTTCATGTTTCCACACGCAAAAATATAAAATCTGCAGGAACTGATAGCAGTGATGAAAAGTAACACATGAAGAATGGGAGTACCAACGTCAATTTCAGTCTTTCTACAAATACTACTGTTAAATATTAACATACGTGACCACTACTATTTTGCACATAGCATACAGGTTCTGATCTGATCTCAGATACAGTGTATACTTGAGATTTCAAATGGGTACCAAATGCCATGCAAGGAGGCAATGGATCACACATTTTGCTTGTGCAAGACTTGCTTATTTACACTAGGATGGATGGACAAGCAGCTGGTTTGAAAAGCAGACGTACAACATGAGGAAGAGGAGGTTTATTCACTGCACCCACATGAACCTCTCTGTCAACAACGTTGGGGGCCATCTGCAACTTCGTCCCCTCACATTCATCCCTGCATCTCATTACTTTTCTTCAAATATTTTGTCTGGGAGAAAGCATCAATTTCTTTATGCCAGCACGTGCCTGTGCAACGGCACAGGGCTTCAGGCAGTGTGTTAAATATGTGATGGCAGAATGGCACGGGAAAAGGAAAGCTAAACATAAAACCCATGGGGGGCTGCATGCTCAGTTTACATGAGGAGAAAACTGTAGATGGTAACAGAGGTAAAGTATTTCCAGAATCCTTCATGTTTCTCAAGAGGATTGGAAATAATTTTGTACACCCATTGGCTGCAACGACCAATGGATCGCATAACTTCCTCGTAGCTTTTGGTACGGTGTGTAGAGCAACACCTCGAGTCAGAGAAACATATTTTCACTAGTAATTTATCTGCCAAATGTAGTTCATAATTTACTATTTTTTGCCAGTTCACAATCCTGTACCATGATCAGCATGCATGTTGCAAGTAGATCTAATGTGATCTTTTAGCTTTATGCCAAGTGTTACCATTTTCTTTCTAGCAGCTGGGTAGCATTGATGGAAAACATGCCTCTGCCTATTGGCAAGCTTTCTACATTTCCAAAACTTTATGAGCCTCAAATTTCAAAAGCAAACTTTGGGCTGTTTTACAGCAACAATGCCACTTATTTCAACTTGTGAGAGCGGACAGGAGAGCGAAGGAGATGAATAAGTGGAGAGGTGGGGAGATAGCGATGTTTGTCAAAAACAGATGGTGCAACCAAGGTCACATCAGAGTTTAGAGCAGCACTGTACTAGGCCGCAGAGCTGCTAGCTGTTAGCATCCAGCCTTATTACGTACCAAGGGAGTTTTCACACATCATCGCAATAACGGTCTATATCCCGCCCTGATCGCCACTGGCAGATGCTGCAGCAGCCTGCTAGCTCTTCCACTCGGTTGTATCACAGTTTCGGACCTTGCACCCTCAAGTCCCTCCTCTTCATCTCTGGGGACTTCAATCAGGCTTCCCTGTCTTCTTCTCTCCACACCCTCGCTCAGTATGTTGAAAGCCACGCCAGAGACAATAAAACACCAGACCTACTGTAGGCAATTTTACAATTTTTTACAGTGTGTATGGCTCTGTTTAGGTAAATGTCGTTAAATTATGCACACAGATATTTTAAATTGGGTATGTTTAAAGTAGTAGTTTGTAGTAGAGTTAAATGGTTAAACAGTTTTGTTGAATAGTTTTTGTTCAGTTCGTGTTTCTGTATTCATACATATTCTGTATTTTAATATAGTCTGCTTGTGCTTTTTGAGCTGCTATGACATTGAAATTTCCCTAGTGTGGGATTAACAAAGATCATCTCATAGCCTTTTTGAAACAGAACCCATGCTGAATTCCAAATCAACACCCTGCTGAAGCTTCACAAGACGAATGCTGCATCCTGCCAAGATGGGCCCTCTCCAGAGATGTTCAGTGGTACTCTGCTTTGAAACAGGCGCAACTAATGTATCAATCCCTGTCTGACCTGACACTGTCCCCTTCCCCAGGCGTCCCTGGGACATTGCTGCATATTAACAGACAAACACACACACAGACTTTTTTTGAACAGAGGGCTCAAACTTTTCCATAGTGACTGGGTTGGATCTTTGCATCCAACTACTGAACAAAGTCAATGTTCTTGACTCATAACTTTACCTTGCAAAGTATGTAAATGGATATTTTACCACAGAAAAAAATGCCACATTTGCTCTTTTGTAAATTTTTGGTAGAAACTTTGTCACCGAGCTTTTACATTATTCTTAATTTCCATCCACCGACCACTCATGCTTTGTATGTTTGTTTGTCCATGTGTCTGATACCAGTCTGTACGTGCACATGACATAACAGGACATTCCAACCAAAACACACAAATATACACAGTATGGAGAACAGGTGTACATAATGCTACCATATGGCAACCAAACAGAATGAGAACCATCAAAGTAAAGTATTTTTCAATGTTTCTCTTTCTCCAGACTGGTTGACCCAGATGAATATGGTTGTGATGTAGTGCATTATGAGTTAAAATTCCAAGAAAAAATTCAATGTGAATCATGTTCCTACCTGTTTCTTATGTTGGGATCAGCATTTTTGGACAGCAGGAGCTCCACACAGCGAGCAATTCTGTCTTCACTGACAGACGCCACACAGCTGGCCATGAGCACCGTCAACTGGTCTGTGGAAAAAAACAAGTGGTGACAAAGCAATATCATAAATGATCGTGGAGCAAGATGCACAATAGTTTCCTTGTGCGTAGTTTAAAAAATTAATGTACATGACGTCTTGACAGTCAGTATGTTACAGGCATTTAATACTGAGGAGCAGAACAATTACTTTTTTTCTGATATCTTAAGAAGATTTTCTGGACCCGCGCCACCCAACTGACTGGCAGCGGTCAGAGTTGTCCAACAGCAGGGGAAACACTGGCAAAAGTTGGCATACTGGGACATGGTTTAGGGAGTTGGGGTAGGATTAAGGGTGGTCCGCTCGTGATCCTAAAGTTGAAATGTCCCTAATTCAGTCCCTGAATCCCAATTGCTCCCAACAAGTTGAGTGGTGCCTTGCGACGATACGATGGGTGAGTGAATGTGTCACTTGAAAGTTGCTTTCGGTGAAGTCTGCCAAATGCATAAATGTAAATTTATACATCCATAGATTCAAATAAAGAATGCAGTGTAATCACATTATGAGGGAAGTCTGATGCAGTGGCATTCTTAGATTATGACTCAGACGTGCTGAATAAATTAATTGTCAATCATATAAACTGTTCAATTTGAGTCAATTTCAGTCCCATTTCTTTGAAATTGAACACTGAAAAAGCTGATTTATTGCCTTATTCGCAGAATAATCCAAGTTTTACAGTAATAAGTGAGGCAATGTTAATTTTCACCAGACACAAACCTCAATGATAGCGCTGTATAGTTTATCTGGCATCAGGAAGTGTGGCAGTCTTTATGGTGCTGAGTGATTTCAGAGCTTTTGTCTCCTTATCTTATTTTGATAAAAGCAAGGACTCCTGGCAATGCACTGAATTCCAGTTTTGTTCCGGAAATGACTAAAACCCCAACCTGTGTGTGTCAGTATGTTTGCTTGTGGGCCTGTGTCTCTGTAGCTATATTTACGTTCCTGTACCTGTGTGGCTGTGATGTTTGTGTTTATATCTGACTTCAGATGTGTGTGGGCCTGTGGGGGGTGTAAACCAGACTGTCTGGTTTGCATCTACAGAGAACTAGGGTAAATAAATTCAAGGCCTGAGAAATGGTGAGAGGGAATGACGGCAGCATGGCAACCTTTCTCAATCACTCACGCACTCTTCTGCTTACACGCTTGGCCAAACGTTATCAGGAAATGACCAAACGTCACCCTATTGCTTAATTGTTTCCTTCACCTGCCTCAAGCATCAGACGCCAAGATTGTGTGCGATTAGCCAAACGCCCACATACAAACACATAAAATGCTTTACTCCACACTTGGACTGAAAATTAACATCTAGAAAACTAACATCAGCACAGATATGCTGGATGTGGTTAGATATCAACAGTATGTCTGGTGATATGCTGCCTAACTAGGAAGGGGGTTGCTTTGAGGGCTTCCGGTGGATCCCCAAGATTAGATGTCATTAGGGACGCGACCTTGCACACTACAATTATACACAAAAAACAGCACAGTTTTTTACAGGGACTTCAAGTCGGAGCTCTACATGATTGATTTGCTCTGCTGTCTGCAATGTCAATGCAGTGAAATGTACTCTGTCATACTAATGTGTGAGGCAAGTATGGATTCAATGGTTAACCACTTGAGATGGTAACATCCAAATTAATTAGCCGAGGCAACAAACGGTGGGTAAAACACTAACTGCTGGCACCCTAGTGGCTCACCTGGTAGAGTTCTGCGACATACTGTAGCCACCTGGTAGAGTGCCTTTTGCTGTACCGTTTGCTGCATGCCATCCCCTCTCTCTGCCCTGTCCTTCCTGTCCATCTCTCTACTGTGCCTATCATAATGAAGCAGAAATGCCCAAAACTAACCTTGAAAAAAAAAAAAATCTGCTGTTAAGCTGTTGTTGTTATTATTATCATTATTTGTTAGGTTGTTGCTGTCATATTTAAAGGTCATGGTTGTTGTGATTGTAGACATGTACACGTTTATTTTTGTTTTTCATATGTCGTGTGGGGATTTTCCCAAATGTTAACATCCCTCATGTAAACTGCTTGCTTCTCCTGGATCGTGTGTCTTATTATTGACCTGGATGCAACTAATGCATTTAATTTCTATTCCTCTGGGATGGGAGTTCGAGGTGTATGAAATAAAAAGGACTTGGTGAATTAGGAATGTTTTCCTGCAAGACTCTTTGGCATCATCACCATTAAGTAATGTCTGATGAAGCATAACGGTACGGCTTTCCGATCTGTCCCCTAGTCTTTGGCTGGAGCAGGTGAGGAAATTGAAAGAAGCTGCCACAGGGAAGGAACGCTCAGAAGGATTAGGTATGGCTGTTTAATATCCCAGGCAGGAAGAGTAAACTTTCAGATTGTTACCAATTCAAGCTATCTGCTCTAGCTGTGCTAGAAAATGGTTGAAGGGTCAAAGAGAGGTCTGTCAAGTCTGCATCAGGCATTGGCGTATTAGTAAGGCCTTACAGTTTAACATGTGACCAATGACTTAGGTTTGGGGACGTTTTCCCTTTGCCACACGTAAACACATTAGATTTCAAAGTCAGGGAAAAAAATCTCTTAATACAGATGACTTTATTAAGAAAAATTACAGTCATTGTTCCATGAGACTACCCCAACAGATCACACCTCCCAGGCTCCATATTACCTGTACAGATGTTGGCGTTGGCCCCTCTGTCGAGTAGCAGTTCGGCAAGATGGCAATTAGCCACATTGACAGCACACATGAGAGGAGTCCATCCAGAGTTAAACCTGGTGTCCACGTCCATGCCTGTCCGCACCAAAATGCAATCAGTAAAAGTCTCTGTTAAATACACTTCTCAAAAATTGTTGCCAAAACTCTGACTATCTGAGTTAGTCTAAATAAAATTATCAGTCTTTCCAATTACACCTGAAATCTCCAGTTCCTGCAATGTTACAAATGTCACTTGTGACTTGGTTAGAGGGAACATCCAGTCAACATAAGGTCTCAAATTATATACGCAACAAAATCAGCTAAGTACAGCAAAGCTCCGTGTTGCAAATACTTTGTTATTCTGAAAATTATCATTGCCTCGCTTCAAATTAAGTAAATAAGGAAACAATGCCACCACATTACAAAGTTACTAATTCATACTTTCAGATTATTAGCATAATATAACAAAGTGCATTGGTCTGAAATTATTATTTTTGTAATTATCTCAGTGAAAACATCATTTTCGTGAATGTCAAATCTTTTGAAAGAGGACAGATGGGAACAATTTGTGCTGTCGACTACTTCCACCACACAGTATGTTTTGCAGTATGTACAGGTTATCAGGCTGTTAGGATAGTTTAAGTTAACGGTAAATTTTAGAATAAAGTGGCCGGTGTCAAAGGTGGCCCTTGGCATTAGTACTTACCATTAGCCAACAGCTGCTCAACATCGCTGATTCTGCCTTTATCAACGGCGCTTTTTAATAAGGCCAAATTAGCTTCTGCATCTGGTGCAACGGCATCCCTTTCCTGTGTCAAGGGAAGTGAATCATAATCAATCAATGACTGATGGATATATGTACATACAGTATATATATATACACACATACATACATATATATACATACATAAATATGTTTGCATGTATTTGCATATTTACATACACACACACACCAGAACGCATACACAAGCAAGTGAATTGAAAATAAAATCGCCTCGCAAATTAAATTAAGAGGTTTGTCCACAGCATCTCATGCTTAGAAAACAGGTCATAATTGTGAGACATAACGTCATTGTTGTGTGAAACTTGCTGGTCGGTATCACATTAGATTATACCGTGATAAACCGTGATATAATTTTTTCTGTCATCACACCCAGCAACCAGTCCTCCACCAGGTCCAGTACAGTTACCGTAAAAATCAAAATAACGGCGCACTCAATTTTTGGGCGAGGAAAACGCAAATGGCGGCTAACTCGATAAAAATGGAGGTGGCGGTGTTTTTCGACACCTGAAACCTGAAAGAGGCTTTCATGTGAACAAACAGAAGTGTGTGTCTGTGAGGCTTTCAATCAGTGCTTGCGTACTTACTCACGTTAGTCCACTAGTTACATCACCAAACCAAACAAATAACTAGTTAGCTAGCTTAGCTAAAGGGGCGTTAGTTCACAGCGAGCGAGAAAAGCGTAACTAACTTAAACTAGCTTCCGGTTTTAGTAAAATGGAAATGTTCGGTGAAGGTAACAAAACACTTTCTGACACCACCTTTAGATACTGGCCGCCAAAATCGTACTCGTCGCTGCTGTCGCTGCTCTCATTGCCCGCGGGGATGGCGAGCTTGATCATCTTTCACCCGCCGCAGGTGCTGTCGCCCGGGCGGTTACAGGAGCCCAAAGCACGCCGGGAAATATCCGCTCCCACCCGCGTGGATTGGCTGCCAGCCTCGACCTGACGGATGAAATGTCCATTTCACTGAGCGGCATTTCTCTTTTTCAATGTTCATCCTTTGACGGGTCGTATATGAAAACTTCCATGATTCCCGAACAAATAGAATAATATTCTGTATTTGTCCAAACTATTCCAGAAACAACACGAGCGACACAATAACATTATTTTTTAACAATTTTATTGTTTTTAGATTTGGAGGACGAAATCACTCAAAATTAATAGATTAATAAATGTCCGAATTTAAACGTGCTGCACTCAATTGAAGAATTTAGAGTGATATACAGAGTCTTTTTAAGATCTTAAACTTTGAGATCAGCAATGGCTCTATGCTTTCTGGGGGAAATCTGCATAAAACATACCTAAACTTTCACAGTATAGATTATTTAGGGGAAAAACTCAAAGATTAATGAGTTCCATACCAAGTTTACTTGTACAGGCCAATATCACATACAACGTCTCAAAGGTCGTCATGGGCCCACTCAACAAATGTTTCCTGACCCAGCCCAAAGCGCTCGTAAAGGATGTAAACATGTAAAGGAAAAAGCGAGGGGAGAAACTTTGGAAAGGGAAATTCAAAGAGAGATTCCCCCCACTTCTGCAGAGACTTATGTTGTACATTATAAAGAGGAGATGTTACAATACAGATAAATAAGATGTATACAAAACCAATTCAGTGAGAGACATTCAAGTCCACGGACAGGTGGTGCAGAGAGGGAGAATAAATACAACACATAAATACATACAACAAAATAGTCTGCACTACATTTGCAGGTACCTAAATATCCCGAATATCCAAAAATTGTAGGGTGAGTGACAGACAGCGAGACTAACATTGTGTCTGCATGTCTTACATGGGATTTTAATAGGGTCTGTAACAACCATAACACTCCAAACAATGCTATTATTCATTGCAAATGAGCTTCATGATATTTGTCCAAAAGCTACAGCTGAGCAACAGGCCTGCAACGTCATACATACGTAAAGGGCTTCAAAGGGTTCCAAAATCAACAAGAAGGGTTCAAACCAGGCCTCAGCACACATCAGTCAAAAGACAAACAAGTCAAATTAAATTCGAACATTTGTCTTCAATTAAATGTTTCAAAAATGTGCAATGAAAGATAAGAGAGGACAGTTACATTAAAGGGAGGAAGTGTACGTAAAACGTACATTCTCATCATAGGTCACTGACTGTCTGCCGTCTGAAGAGTTTGGCCTCAGTTTGTGTCTTATTTTTGATGGGTCTTTGATATTGTAGCAGCTTTATTGCTGTAGAGGAAAATGTCCAAAAGAGGTCGCTGTTTACCCTGACCAGGCCCAGAAACTCATCCTGCACCTCAACACCAGCATATCCTGAGGAGGATGAATCATGTAGTATATATGAATGTGTGGGCTCCTTTGATGTATCTACTTATGTGTCGCATTTATTCTGGCCCTGTCTCTCTCTCTAAAACTCATTTTGACCACATCTTACTGAATCTGGTGTTGTATTTATGTTATTTTCCTTTATTGTTATTTCTCTGTTTGAATTTCTTTTACTAATGTTTCCTCCTTGTTTTCTTCCATGTGAAATTTTTTTTTGTGCCATTTTTCCTCATCCATTTGTTGAAAGGTTGATATGCACAGACAAAACCGTGCCATAGTTTGGTGTACTAATAATGACAACTGGGAATGGTTATTTATTTTGGATGTTTTTAGACTGTTCCACAGATCTGATTTGGTGAAACCAACCGCAGTTCCTTGTGTTTCCAGTGGGGGCACTTGTTTCAGGTAGTTAACCTAGCTCAAGAGCTTTCACCATGGAAAAGGTTAAGTTTCATGAAAACTGCTTGGACGAGACTCCACTGGTGGTTGAGTCCTGTTGAAGACAGTGACTATGGGACGAGAGGAAATTTAAACTCAATGGGAATCAAACCTGTGGAATCCCACATGCAGTGTGAGAAGCACCGTGCGGCTGCGAAAAGACGTCCTTAAACTCCTGTCATTGTTCAGTTGTGTTCTGTGGCCTCAGAGCTCGACTCCATCAACAGATGAACCACAACATGTGGCTCCAACGTAGCAGTAAGAGAGGAGGAGCTGTGGTGTCCGCACGCTGTGACAAAGCACCAGTCTTACAAATCTAACCAAGGAGGAGGAGCAGCAATTTTCAAACCCTGAAATTGCAAGCACCTTTGAATGTGACAAGAGTCCCTAAAGTCCCTAGAGTAATTTTTGGTCTAAACTGGTCTTAAATTTCATTTCGAGTGACATGAAAAGCATTAAAGTCTTGTATGGAACTTTCCTAAATCTGCAGAAACCCCGACACTCTTGACACAGACCGCTCTTATAAAGCAACAGAGAGGGCTTCCAAGTGTGTTTGTGCGACTCTCTTCATCCCTCAATTCCAACACAGAACTCTGGACTCTCTCTCTCACACACACACACACACAAAGACAATTACCAGGTCCAAATAAACTTTACAAGGAGCAGTAAATAGAGTCCAAAATTTTCCAGTACATTCATTCATTCATTCCTCTGCTGACACAACCACTGCTGCTTTGCAGGGACAGAGAGAGCACGTCCCCATCAGTCCTAGGACAAGGATTAATTGTCCTCTCCGTTCTTCGTCTGGAATGGATGTACTGTGGTTTTACCCACAGAGTTGCCGTTGCCTCTTATCAAGGCACATTTGGTTGATTGCTGTGGTGTTTGGTCACCACTGCAAACAACATTTCTCTGTCGGAGACTTTGTTCTATTGTTGATTCATACGTGTCTCACAAGAGTTTCCATTCAGCCTCGCCTTGTATCTCCAATTTTAGAGGTTTTACCGCTTTCAGATCGGTTGAAGAGGGTGAGGATGAAAACACAGGAAGAAGCAAGAAGGGGTGGAACTCTTATTTGTCAGTGCGAAATCCAGCAAAATTGAAATAATCAACGAAAATACCTCAAAACTGTACTCATGTACAGTGCTTTTATAACATGTACTTCGATTTTTTTTTACTCGCTGACAGTGAAAAAGAGCCTACGTTGGTTGAGCTCCCCTTCATGTTTTATCTCTGTTCCTTATTGGAATGTGTGGAGGTTTTGATCCTCCCTCTCCTGAAACTGTGCGTAACCTGAAACGGATAAAATGTTTATTTTGATGTGCAGGAACTGTTTCTGCTGTGTTACAAATGATAAAGCATACAGATTGATTGAAATAAAAAGCACCAATAAGTCTTCAGCAGCTTGTCCACATTTCGGAGCTGTGAAATCTTTGGGCCCTGACTGAAGTCTGTGTTCTTTGCTCACTTTGTGTCCTCCCATTTAATCCTTGAATGTTTACCTCTGGTCAAACCAAATGTATCAGGATGCAGTCTGGGGATGTCTGTGTAGAATGATCGCCACCCACATTTAGAATAAAGAAAACTTGAAAGGAAAATCCCATAGTTTGACGGAGAGAGGGTTTGATGGATTTAAGGGTTACAGTTATTAAACTTTACTTGCTGTGTATAACAGGTATAACTCATCAACCCCCACTATGGTAACGTTTGACCTGAAATTGTTATATTGATATTGTTATAATATACATATTCAGAGTAATGTGTATTTTGACCCAAGCCGCTCGTGGGATTCGCTGAGGTGGAGGACCAAACGTAAACAAATGACAGTAACACAACAACTGGAGGTAAGTTCTCACAAAATAAAATGTCTAAACCAAATGAGACAAAAGTTGCACCGTTTCTTCATACGATTACATCATCTCTATGGAGGACGTGTTGAAGCAACAATCGACCTGGACCATGAAAAAAAAGGACTAAGGAAGCGTTTTCTAACACAGTACTTGGTTTGTAGAATTATGGCTCAAATTACAAGATTTTTATTCTCTATTTCCATTTTTTAATCACCCACGCTTCACTTTTTAAAAACGATTTCCGAAAATACTCAAAATTTTGCAATTTGTTCTGATGGATACTGGATTTTCCGATGGCTAGAAAAGGGGAAAAGAGAAAAATTAAAATTTGTTGACAACATTTATAATTTTCTCAATGTTTTTTTTTGTTTCATAATCTGAAATCCAGGAAACAGAATTCGTGTCAACATCCCGTTCCAGTCCATCAGAGAGAAGGAGTCTAATTGGAGGTGAGGACCTTCTCCTCTGAATGGACCAGCTGTCTCTCCGTGGACGGACGTCGCTCCCCTCTCTCTCCCCGCCCGCGTCTACTGGCATCTGTAGCAACTTGGCGCGGGGCGTCCGTGTGGAAGTGACGTGTCTCCACTTTGACGAGCCCATAAAGCGCGGACGGTCCTCACCCTGTCTGTCACATGGACACACAGGGACACCGAAAGAAAGAGAGAGAGAGAGAGAGAGAGAGGAAGTTGGAACACGCAAGACGGGCACGCACGGAGGAGACAGATTCCTATCTCGGATTTGATTTCGTGGGAGGGGGGCAGCCAACCAAACGGTGACATCATCACATTTACCGGAGGCGCAAAGTGGAGGATAAAAGAGTTGAGCCCCCGCTGTGAGTGGGAACGGAGCCACCCGGGGGGGACACCCAAATGTGAAGGACGCGCACGAAAACGTCTCAGGTGCAGAGAGAGCAAAGTGGCGGCGCGCTTAGGATGCAGAAGTCACCAGTGGAAGATGCGAACTTCCTCTCCAAATATTTCTTCTGGTAAGATTTGACCTTACAAACTCATTAACCTTGACGTCATATTTACCGTCTTGAAGTATGTGTGGAGGTTCGGGCTCACAGAAAGTTTGATTTGGTGGAACTTTGGGTCATTTGGTGATGGAAGTTCTAAAAAGTCTCCATACTAACTAGGAGCGATTTCTAAGGAGCGAAGATCCTTTTGTGATCGCAGGCAGACTTCGTGTCCTCCTCCGGTTCTTGCGGAGGATCAGGGTCGGTCCCCGGGATACTTTACGCACAGAGGAAACAGCAGAAGGGGGCAGAATCAAAAACGAGTTCATTTGCAAAAACAGATTCCTACAATTGATGTCATTTGAAGTCATTTTTATTCTGCGTCCGAGACCATTCAAACTGACTTTTTGTTGTTGTTTTATTTATTTTTTTGCTTTAAAAACCAGCATAACTATGATTCAGTCGTTCTCGATGCTGCTAAAATACGCACGTGTGCGCAATGAGCCAGTAAAGGAAGTTCAGAAAAGTGACAATATAATTTATCATATAAAATATACAAATATTAAATTGGTAGAAATCTGGGCATTATAGAGCATGTAAAAGAGCATAATAACAGTATAATGAATAATAAAACACAGCGTGTGATGTCCAGTTGTTGTGACACCCTTTCTATCTTCATCATGTATCAAATACATGTAATGTATGTAATGATATATTTATATTCCTTTATATCATTCCTCGGACACATCCCAAAGCAGCTGAGTTAAAAAGTCACATAAAGTGACACATAAAGCCATTCAACGTCTCAAAGAGCTTTTCAGGCCCATATGGTTCCCGACCCATAACAAACCTCTGTATGAAGGCACGGACAAACGTCCCCCAAACATGTATTCAGCATAAGGAAAAAAGGAGGAAACCTTGAAGAACCTTTGAGAGAGATTGTTCCAACTTCCAGGTGAGAAATATCGGAGCAATCCTGTACGTGGGAAATGAAAGACAAGGAATAACAATACAATAACAACAGAGGCACGTAACATTAATATAACACCTCCATATACGTTATGAGTCCTGATCATGGAGTCAGTGAGAAAGAAAGAAAAGAGAGAGAGGGTGGGGGGGTCCGTGAGGGTCCAAAAGAGTGAGGAGAGAACCGTGATAGAGAGATAGTCTGTCTCACCTGGGTCAGCAAACAACTGACTTTCTCTCTCTTGTCTGTTATTGTCCACCCTGGTAAAGGTCAGAGTTCACAGGCAACAACCTGTGTCTTAGTCTTTGTCTTACCATTAAAGCCTACAAAGACCGACGAGCAGTCTTATTATGTTTATCACAAAGATTTACATGGGTGACACGAAAAAGGTCTTTCTGCTGCAATCCACTCTCAGCCAACCCTTTAACCACACACACACACACACAGTCAACCATAGGTCTTTCAGATATCTTTCCCAACAGCCGTCAAAAATCAGCAGTCAAAAACTTCGGTGTATTCCTCATTTTTGTGCATAAATCCTGTGCGTATAGCTGTCATCAATGATCTTCAGCTCCACGTATGATGCCAAAATGTCACGTTTGTCCTGCAGGTGGACATCACCGTTGCTGAGGAAGGGCTTCAGACAGAAGCTGCAGCTGTCCGATGTCTACAAGGCTCCTTCCTTTGATCTGGCAGATAACCTCTCAGAGCGCCTGGAAAGGTTTGTGCATCCTCAGCACGTGGAAAATAACATTTATCTGTTGTTTCAGAGAAATTAAACAAGGACGAGCGTTCACAGGCCCGCTCTAACAGGGTGCATACCTCTGCCAAGACCCATCGAATTTAACAGGTGGACTAGACCATGTTCACCCCCGGTCCTGGTACCTATAATGTTCATTGGGTTTTTGATTCTGACACAAAAAACTGAAAGTGGATCAGTATCACTTAAATTTGTCTACAATTTTTATTTGGTTTAGAAAAGTAATATTCTATTCTATTCTATTATTCATGAAACTGTGCCAATTATTTACCTTCTGTAAATATTCATCAACATGGTAAAAGTCATAAACAAAGGCCTAATATCTGTATTTCATCTCATTTCCATAATCTACGCCCTCATTATATTCCCCATGCACTGGTATTGGGCTGAAAACCTTGACCTCGCCCTGTGACCTTGACTGATTTGAAAATAAATCAATAGTGAAAGTCCTGACCAAACCTTAACCAACCTGTCAAGTTTGGTCCAAATCCCATAAAAACAGTTTTGCGTAGTCATCGCAGATAAACCTCAGTGATTACAATACACCGGAGCGTGAATATACATATGTCAATAAACAGGATGTAGACAGTGAGGCGTACAGAGTCCATGTCTGGTGTTGGAGTCGGGGGAATTTTTCACAGATATCCACCTGCGTAGAATCTGCACAACACCAAGTTTTTTATACAAAAAATTCCATACGGAGCGATTGAACATGGAGGAAAAGTAACCATGAAGTTTGCGGTTTTGATGTTCACGTTCGTGCCCTTTCAATGTTTTTGTAGCATCATATTTCCTTCAGAGTCAAGCTAAAATATGGGCTGGCATTTGGACGGGGACAGACATAAACCAAATCTCTGTGGGCCAAACAAACAGCCCAAGAAACACATGATGGACAAGGTTAACTCTCTCTCTGTCTCTCTCACTGTCTGTCTGTCACTCTCTCTCTCTCTCTCTGTCTCTCTCTCTCTGTCTCTCTCTTTGTCTGTCTGTCTCTCCCTCTCTGTCTGTCTTTCTCTCTCTCTGTCTCTCTCTTTCTACTTTCCCTTGTTAGATCATGTTAGCAAAGATCATTGAATTTTAAATGATGCTGTCTTACACACACACACACACACACACACACACACACACACACACACACTTTACTGGAAGGTAAAGTTCACATTCCCAGAAGCCCTCAGTGTTTGGCCTGATCAGAATAATGAAAGAAATATCACCCAGCGCTGCCCATTCATCACCCGGTGGGCACTGGGCCCTTTCTAAAGGTCGACGTTTTAACACCCGTGTACATTAACTGGCTTGTTGGCACGGCGTGCCGTGACGCGGGCCCTGTGGTAAGAGCAGCGTGGGACCCCGCTTCGGTCCACGTTGTTTGGTTAGTTTAAAAAAGGAGAAACAAAAGAGATGTGGGTTTTTCAACCTGTGGCTGAAGATCTATGTTCCTTTTTTAAGGAAATACAAACGTGTCAGAGATGTGACATTTACTCAGCACTTCAAGAAGAGAAAGAGAAAGGAAGGAGAGAGGAGACCAGAAAAACAATAGGAAGAGGCGTAACGCTGGTGAATGAGTGCAAAGATGTCTGAAAGTCAACTTTAAACTAATATTTAGCCCTTTTAAACATATAATATATCAAAAAAGAAATAAAGTGGGTAAACGTCTGTGTACAGATCTGCGTCTGTATCCATCTTTCTACACAAAGGCCCACTGAGGTGTGAAAATAGGACAGGACAGTGACATCATTACTGTACTGCGGATTTTTTAAAGCTTCCCGGTTGACTTACGTTATGTTCGTCTGCTAATCTTCCACATATTTGCTGTGCAGAATCATGAGCGATGTCATCGGAATGTACGTGCATTATTTGGATCTTTTCATTGGAAGACTTGAAAGATTTTGTCACAGTGGGTTTTTCCTCCTCCTCTTCTACGCCGTCACTCACCAACGAGCCGCTCAGCCAGATCACCCCGGTTATAAACGACCCTCGGAGAACAATGCAGGTAGTTACTGTAGCTGTCACCGCCTGCCAAGGTAGTTGTGGGAAGTTAATCTAGCAAAGTTGTAACAAGGACAAGAAGCTTAAAGGACAAGACACTAAAAGGACACGAAGCTCGCAGCGGACAAGATAAAAAAATGAAGATTTAAGCTTTAAAATGTTCGTTTGTTCACAGCGTTCCACTAACTGACAAACTGTAGATCAGATCTACCTGCTGTATTTCTACTGTCTATCAGTCACGGTGATAATTCAAACAGTTTTCATCAGATTTGGATCGAACTTTGCAGGTTGGTCGTGGTTTGGGTGAGGACCTCCAGGTAAATTGTGTCTCGTATCTGAACAGCACGTGATGGCGTCTGTCTGTGTTGTTCTCCTGCCTGCGTTGGATCTGTGTTGTAACTCTGTGTTCTCTCCCTGCAGAGAATGGGACAGAGAGGTGGTGTCAGCCAAGACCAAACCCAGGCTGATGCGAGCCCTGGCCCGGTGCTTCCTCGGCCCTTTTGTCTTCTTTGGGATCCTCCTCTACTTGGGGGTGAGTCTGTCATTCTGTTTCTTGTGGCGAAGAGGAAGTCATAGGTAAACCAAAAAACAAGAATTCGGTCAAGAACACTCATCCATGCGGTGGACGACTACGTAAAAACAATATGGTACAAATGTAGCCATTATTTAATGAGAAGCTGGTACCTGCCTGAGATATCGCTGACGTCCAAACATCACAAGCATGTTGCACTGAGGTGTTACAAGTCGTCCCCTGAGTGCGGCCTGTGAGAAAATGCCAACAGCACCCAGTGATGCTACAGCAGAGGTGGTTGCCAAGACAACAGCAATGCCACGTCTCTAATCTCCGATTAGACCAGGTTAGATTAGATTTACTGCTGCGGTAAATGTGGGTAAATCAAATCTCTCCCTCTCCGTTCTCCACGTGTCTGCATGTAGGAGGCATCCAAGACGGTGCAGCCTCAGCTCCTGGGTCGAATCATCGCCTCCTTCGACCCATTCCACGCTCCAGAGCGGAGTCAGGGATACTACCTGGCCCTGGGCCTCTCCCTCCTCTTCACCGCCCGCTTCCTATTGCTACAGCCTGCCATCTTCGGCCTTCATCACCTAGGCATGCAGATCCGCATCGCTCTCTTCAGTCTTATATACAAAAAGGTGAGAGGCAGAGGAAGAATGTGTGTGTGTGTGTGTGTGTGTCTGTGTTTGGCTGTCCTCGGGTCCAATCCAGGGCCTTAATTTCAGTGGCTAAGAAGACCCAACACGCTGCAGCAACAACAACCTACAGACACCATGTTTAATAAACGTGCCACAAATCAAAATGCCAACTCTGAACACACCTGTCCGTGTGGGGGGGCTCTCCCCCCGCCACATGTGGACCTACAGGAGTGAATCCACAGGTTGCTGTGAGGGGCGTGGCACGCACGGCCACGCATCACCTCGTCCTCGCAGTCAGTTCAGCCTCAAATATTCAGTGACCTTTGGCCTTTTCAGACCCTGAAGCTGTCCAGCCGGGTCCTGGATAAGATCAGTACCGGTCAGCTGGTCAGCCTGATGTCGGCCCACCTCAACAAGCTGGACGAGGTGAGAAAATATGAACCTTTTGTTTTGCTCTGAATAAAGTTGATTATGGCAGTAGAAACATCATCATTTACATCTGTTGGTTATGAAAACAAACATATACTTCAACCTCTCTGTGTGTGAGAGCTTGTATTCAAGAATGTTTGTTGTATTTATTTTTGTGTTTACTTTCATTTTCTCTCTCTCTCTTTTTGGGAGTTTTCCTGGCCTTCGGGGGGTCCTGAGTTGGGCCAGGCTCGGTTTATTAGGCCTGTAAAGACTTTTGAGTGATTGTACCTTATATTTAGCCCTACCAATACGCTCTGCAGTAACCATGGTTACCTGCCATGTTTACCCATAACCAGGTTTCTGGGCAGGTTTTTAAGAGTGCACATCTTTAGCTAAGCCTAAGCTGAACTTTTTGCTTTTTAGTATGTACCATATAAAGTTACTTAAACTATGGTTTTTAATTCAGTTCTTACGTTTGAATTGGTCATCATCATTTTCTGTTGGTGATGTTTCACTCAACACATTTTCACACACACACACACATAACTGGGCTCTGGCAGAGACACATTCTGCTGCAGTGTATCAGCAGTGACAAACCATGTGTGACAGTAGAACAGGAGGACGTTCCGTCTCAGCACAGTCTGGGTTCTCATCCAGGCGTCGAATGTGGAAACACTTTGCAAGCTGCTCGGTGGCAATTATCACCTAGCCTTCACGCGGCGCGGCTAATGGAGCGACTTGTCCTCAGAATGTGCGTTTGGGGTTGGAGGGACGGAGGGAGCGGGAGATTGGTCCGAGGATGAGAGGTGGCTGATTTAGACGAGAACTGTGAGAGTTTCACTCTCACCAGCAGCTGTGATTCATCATCTCTGTGCTGACTGGGTGAAAGTGGATCATCTCCATCCAGGAAGTTTGCGTGTTTGTTTGATACTTTTGTTCTTCTCTTAAATTGATTACTTTTCTAGTTGACAAACCATTCAAAGCAAGATTTATGCCTCAAATTCACCCATCCATCTTCACACAGACACAGACGACCTCCAGCCTGCTCCATGGGAATGTCTTCGCGTGCAGTCAGCGCGTCATTGTGTCTTTGTTATGTACAATGTTTAATAGTTTAGAAATTCACTGAATGAGTGAATGATCAGCTAGCATTAATGTTGCTCTACATACATGTGGACATAGAGTTGGACCGTCAACCCTCTGTCTCGTTGAATTCAGTGTAAACCTCAAACCTTTACAGACACAGAGCTTCTATATTTTTTGAACTTTTTTGGCCACAATCATATCGTGTTTTGCTTCCCTGAAACCACACCCACACGCTGATGATGCTGTGGGTGATCTGTTTCATTTTATAATCTAATGATAAATGTGTGTGTGTGTGTGTGTGTGTGTTGCAGAGCCTGGGTTTGGCACACTTCATATGGATCACACCCCTGCAGTGTATCCTGTGTGTGGGTCTGATCTGGGAGCTGATAGAGGTCAATGGTTTCTGTGCCCTCGCTGCTCTCACATTGCTGGGCATCATCCAGGCCTGGCTGTCCCAGAAGATGGGGCCACACCGGTAGGAAATCACCACGCACACCACGCCACGCCACGCCACACACACACACACACCCTGGATGGCTGCATGGTTGCCCGACTGAGTACTCTTACTCATGGTGATGTAGATTTGTGCGTGTGTTCCAGCTGTGTGTATCGAAGCCTTTGTATGTCTCTATTTGATGCGATGATACAGTCAGTAACGCCGTGCCTCCGTCCACAGGGCGAAACGAGCAGGGATGCAGAGCCGCCGCCTGGCTCTGACCTCAGAGATCGTGGAGAACATCCACTCGGTGAAGGCGTACGGCTGGGAGGAGGTGATGGAGACCATCATCAAGAACATCAGGCAGTAAGCACACACTCACACACACACACACAAACACACTCACACACACTGGCAAACATACATGTTTTGTTCATGTAATGACACAAAATCCAATCCCCTTCTTCCTCTCTCCTCAGGGATGAGATGACGTTGACGAGAAAGATCGGATCTCTGCGTTACTTCTACAGCGCCTCGTACTTCTTCTCAGCTATCTTAGTGATCGTGTCGGCCATCGTGCCGCACGCTCTCAGTAAGGGCATCATCCTGCGACGCATCTTCACCACGGCCTCCTACTGCATGGTGCTGCGGATGACGCTGACACGCCAGCTGCCAGGATCCATCCAGATGTGGTACGACACTCTCGCCCTGGTCAAAAAGATTGAGGTGGGTAACTTGAGCAGGTGATCGCTCTCTGTTAAAGTATGGAAATGTGCTGATCTGCCCTGTTTGAGGCTTTGTCTACTTTTTCTTTTTCGACATTTTCCAGGAGTTTTTGACGAAAGAAGAGTACAGAGTGTTGGAGTACAACTTGACCACCACTGAACTGGAGCTGATCAACGTCTCTGCATCCTGGGATGAGGTTTGTCTAATTTTGCCTTTTCTTGAAGTATTCCTGCGTATTGCTCCCTTGTAGTGGGAAGAACAGTTTGTACAGGTAGAACCTATAAACATCTCCGGCTGTGATTTACTGCCCACCTGACACCGTGAGAAAACAAACTTTCAGCCACCTTTCTTTATCAGTTTGCATAATTAATTATCCCGATGCTGTCACAAAGCTCAGCCTTTGCTGGGAACACTCTCACTCTCCACTGTGAGAGTCAGAGTTGCCCAATTCCCAGATTCTCCACTTGCCATCTCCTCTTCCTGGAATGTGCCACCGGGAGATGAATGGGAGGGGTGTTGCCTTTCTTTACTGCTGACAGCATGTACGTCAGCTCATTTGAATGTGAATCGCACAGAGAAGCCTACACAAACCACAGCGAGACCTGACATTCGAGGGCCGGTGACCCATAAAACGTCACAGAGGTCAATGATTAAACCAACGTGTCAAGCAGAGTTCCCCTTTTCTTACAGTCAAATCTGTCACCTATTAATTTGTCTCGGGTCGGGTGAAATAATGTCATTGTGGAGACTTTGGGAGTCTTTTGTGTATTTGTTTCTCACGGTGGTTTGGCAGTGCACCATGGGAATAAGGTTTGTGTCACGTCTCTCCAGGGCATTCTTCAGCTGTTTGAGAAGATCAAGCAGGAGAACAAGGATAACGGACACCCCATCAGTGACGGACTCTTCTTCACCAATCTGTATGTTACGCCTGTCCTCAAAAACATCAACCTGCACCTGGAGAAGGGAAAGATGCTGGCAGTGGCTGGATCCACCGGCTCAGGGAAGGTAAGTCGGACGGCAGACCGACGGACTGCATCAGATTAAACGCGTAGACAACAAATACGCATCTTCCACGTTTCCTCCAGAGTTCCCTGCTGATGTTGATCCTGGGAGAGTTGATGCCATCAGAGGGCAAAATCAGACACAGCGGTCGCGTCTCCTTCTCGCCACAGACCTCCTGGATCATGCCGGGGACGATCCGTGACAACATCCTGTTTGGACTCACCTACGATGAGTACCGCTATACCTCCGTCATCAAGGCGTGTCAGCTGGAGGAGGTAAATGCTGCAAATCCTTTCTTTACTCTTCTGCTTGTGGGGCTGCCTTGGACATTGAAGAGGTCACTCTTGATAATTAACAGAGATAGTGGGATAGTGTTATTTCTTTTTCCACTTGACAACACTTGAGACTTGACAACGGGATGGGCAGTTTAAAGACAGGAAGCATCTTCCTGTCTTTACTCTCATCGTCTGCTGTCGGTCACAACATAAATTGTAGCACATTTTGTGGAGTCCTCTCATTAGACAAACTCTCGTCTGGCCTCCTGAGTGTCCTCGACGCCTCAGCAGGCCTCTTGGATCGTATTGTTGACTAATGTACCCTTGGGGATCCACGCCCACATTCACCCTCGTGTCCCTCTGATTAGGAGCTTCTATCTGTGATCAGATTTTGGGCCAAAATTATGTTTTGTCAAGGAGGCATTAGATTGAAATGAGTTTCCATGAACGTGGTTTGCTTTATGTTGAAGTATTATCGTTCCTGAAAAAACACAGTTTCTTTCTCTCCGGTTTGTCTGAAGTATTTTCCAGCTTTCTTTCTCCCTGTCTGTTGGTTCTCAGCGCCTCTGGAAGGTGCTGAGAAGGTTCAGATTTCTTTGGGCTACATTACACACTTATTATATTCCTGCAAAACGCACACACACACACACACACACTCTATCTCATAAGTGTCTGTGTTGAGTGATAGCTTCAGTGTATTTCAGTCCCTTAGTGGATTACCGGCTCCTCTGTTGCCATGGAAATTATGTCAGTGGGGTGGAATATGAGCTGTCTGGTTTCCAGTGATGAGCATTTCTACACAGACACACTTGTTTTCCTGTCCTGGATGCATCATGACGTCTGAGGATTCTTTAAGTGATATGTTTCATCGTCAAATCTCAGTATGTTTTTCATTTTTACATCCGTAAAAGTTGATGACCTACATGAGGGGACAAAGTGTGTCTATTGGCAGTATGGCAGACTATAGTATGGTGTAGTATAGCCCAGCACAGTGAAATATAGTGGAGTATCATATATGAAGGAGGAATTAGGTCACGAATATTGACACCTTGATGATACCACGTATAATAATCACATTATTACATTATTACATGATATACATTTCACAAATACTGTGAAGCACATTACAGTAATCTGGCTTTGTTACAAAATATAACAAATGTCCATGCTAGGTATTTATATATAAACATATCTACTGTGTATATAGATATTTTTAAAAATATTTTCCGTTCTATCGTCTGCTCATGCGGAGGCTCACACCATCATGTTTACAAACACCCCCATCTCATGGAGTACTGTAAATGGTTGTGACAAAAACACGCCTTGTGGTTACAGCAAACAAAGTTGGTGTCCTACTGACATGTGGACGTAAAAGCTGCCCTCCATTCTGTCCTCTGAGGAGGGGCGTCAAACAGCGGTGACGTTTGAGATAAAAACGGCTGTTTGGGAGGACCCACGTGCTCACCGCTGTATTGTATGGATCAACACTTCCTCCTTTGTGCTTTGGTTGAATGAATGTAGAGGCTGAGAAAGAGGACAGAGGTCACGATGTCATCGGTTAAAACGGACCGGCACAAAAAGTGTGGTGTGGTTTTATGTACTGTAGTACTGTGTAGGTTAGCGTAGTATTGTGTGGTACCTTCATACCTGCCTACCTAGTACCTTCTTCCAGCTCTCGGGTTACAGTTGGTGTGTGTGTTTTCTAGGTTCATTGTAAGATTTTTTTTAGGATTTTCTTGTTTTTTCTTTTTTGAGTCGCTGCTTCATAAACGCACCTGTTTAACCCAATTAGATTTGAAGGATATTTGTATATACTTGATATGGACATGAAAAGACCTGTCCATCAATTTAAAAGTGGTCCTCTGCTTCTTTATGATAATGTTGTTTGTTTTCTGATCACACAGTGTGCCTTTTAAACAAGCCACCCTGAAATGAAGTCGAATGAGTTATATTCTCCAACATGATAACTGTCTTCTTAACACCATGTAAACACTGGCAGGCCCGCTTCTCCGTGCCCTCCGATCGCTTTAAGAGGCCGACATTCTAAAACCTGAGGGGAGAAAATACACACAACATTTTCTCCTACAGGGAAAATCCCCAAGGCAACCAAGAGAGTGACACCCAGAGCTCATTTCTCCAGACGCAGACCGGGCTTTAGTGGCTTGTGACTGTAATGCCTCCCCATTGTTGTCCCCACGAAACACCAGACAGTCTCCCATGGGTGGTCCTGCCTCTGAAAACCCCCCCGTTTGGTACCGGCCTCCAGCCTCCAGCTGCTGGCCCGGCAGGTGCTTTGTCTTTTACCGCTGCCGTGTTTTACAAGCTGTTTAACGAGCTGTTAACTCGATCCCATATGCACTCCTGTCAGGACGGCGGAAGTCGCAGTTAAGAAGGTAGGAAGTTTTAATGATGATGGACTCATTGTGTCACTTCATCGATGTCAGTGTGGGCGTCGTCCGTTTTCATCCCGAACGACCGCTGGACTCACTCCATGTCTCCATCACGCTCCTGATCTGTTTGTGGTTTTTACTCTCAGTCTGAATCATTCATATCATCACAATTATTGTACGTTTATTCTTAACCGGAGTGGATCATAAATCTGGACTGCATGCATACAGATAAACGAACACAGAAATCGTGCCACTTCTTGTATAGTAGAAATATTATTTCAAGTATTAATCAAGTATTCAATATTTAATCCTGCATATATTCTGAGCATCCAAGTTTCTTTCTTACAAAAATGTAAAGTTACCGAGCTGAATGTCAGTTGTGTTGATACTTCAGTGTTTCTGTGTGATTGTGTTCTGTTTCCTTCCGTCTTTGTGTTTGCTCATTCATGGAATAATCAGTAGTGTGTGATGTCGATTCTGCTGTCTGTAAGGTCCGTTTCTGCCGTGTTGCCTTGTTCTGGACGCCTTTGACCCCTCACCTCACGTTTTCCTCTGTAGGACTTCACCCTGCTGCCTGAGAAAGACAAGACATTCGTAGTGGAAGGAGGTGTGACCCTGAGCGGCGGTCAGAGGGCACGCATCGGCCTGGCCAGGTACTTCCTGTAACAAACTGAGTCTCTCATCATCGCAGATCATCATAAATCTGATTTCCATTTGCCCGTTCAACGGCCGTCTGCTCGTTTTAGTTTGAACGATGAACAAAGTGATCTATAAAAGCTGAGATTTGGACTCATAATCCTTGTTGTCAGAGTAGGAATCACTGAATGTAGCGAGTGGCCCTGCTGAGGTCACCCATCCAGAAAGAAGAACCAAGTTCTGTTCTGTCTAACAAGATAACATCAGAATAACAACAGAATCATTTCATCAAAAGCAGCCAACCCACACGTGTGGGTGTCTTATCAAACAAAAGACTGAATTAAATATAAAACCTAATACTTTGAGGTCCTGTGTTCGATCTATACTGCAGCTGTACGCTCTGCCCTCTGTCAGACTCAAACTTAAACAGGAATCATTTACGTCATGTGAGCGAGCGCAAAGTCAACACGAACCATCTGACATAAATACGTCAAAACACACAAATAGTCGTTAATCGCAGAATATCTGTGTGACGACCTTAAAAAAAGGTTTGATTCCCTTTACGGCTACAAATTAAATCTGATTCCAAATATGAAGAATATTCCAGGCGCTCAGCATTCCAAAGGTCTCAGGCACTGAGAACCTCCGATAACCAACATCCGATGCCTCTCTTTATCTTTGATTACTGCACTAACTCTTGTGTTTTTATGGCTCTCTAAGTCTCTGAAGGCTTTTATTGCTCCATTAAATCTCACTGCAGATTACAGCCGTCCAACACTCTCATATTCCCATGAATAATGTATAGATTGATTGCTGCGTCACGCTGACGACTGGCATCGACGCGTTTTAACTGGAATCGGTGGATCCCACGGGGGGCCGATGTCCTCGTGTACACGACACGTTTCAACATTCCGATCCCTTCCTGTTTGGATTTCACTAACCTGCGTGCGTTTTCTGTCTCAGGGCCGTCTATAAAGACGCAGACCTCTACCTGCTGGACGCACCGTTCACCCACCTGGACATCGTGACGGAGAAAGAGATCTTTGAGAAGTGTGTATCCAAACAGAGAGGCTTTTCATGTGGAGTGGCTGGGGGCGGTTGAGCTGAGCTCAAGGTCAAGGTCATGTGCTGATGTCACCGACCCTCATAAGTCGACCGTGGTGTCTTTATCACAGCGTTTAAAACAAAAAGAGAATTAGTTATTGATGACATGTTATGAAAAGGAGCTGGCATTATGAACGTTTATGACCTCATCATCATCAGGTCAAAGGTAGCACATTAAATGGTGACATTTTTATCAGCTGTTTATATAACGTTATATATGATTATATAATGTCATATCAATTTTTTAACATCATTTTCCAGCCACATGTATCGTCAGTTGCTATAAATCTTCATCCATGACGTTACCATGGCCAGTTTTAACGGTCCAGCAGTCAGATTATAAACGTTAAATGGATACAGAAATGGACATTTGGGTATTATGGCAACTTAGAGAGAAATTTTTGGCCTTGGTGGAAGTTGTGGTAAAAGTAAGGCCACTGTTTTAATGGTACTGGTGTGAAAGATACCAACCAAGGATGAGTGACTTGAGGAGAGTCAGAGCGCCTCCACCTGGAGGTCAGTGGGAATCTGTGATAGATTCAACTGTGCCACAGTCCTCTGGGTCTAGTATGTTCAGGGTTTCAAAAAGTTCCATGAAGTGAATCTTGAATGTATTTTACTTTTCATTACAATCTGAGATTCACTCTGTCTGTCACTCAACAGGTGCGTCTGTAAGCTCATGGCCTCCAAGACGCGCGTCGTGGTCACCAGCAAGTTGGAGCATCTGAAACGAGCAGACAAGATCCTTTTGCTGCATAACGGCGATTGTTACTTCTACGGTACCTTCTCCGAGCTGCAGGCCCAGCGACCCGACTTCAGCTCGCTCCTTCTCGGCCTGGAGGCCTACGACAAAATAAACGCAGAGCGCCGCAGCTCCATCCTCACCGAAACTCTACGGAGGATCTCCATTGACGAAACCGCCGGTTTCAGAGGCCCTGAGCCGCTTCGCCAGTCTTTCCGTCAACCGCAGCCTCCGATAATCGTCTCTGGATCTCAAGGTCTGAATGGAGGCGATGGCTACCCAGAGAAACGCAAACCCTCGCTAATCCTCAACCCCCTAGCAGCTGCCCGCAAGTTCTCCTTCATTGGGAACTCCCAACAGACTTCAAATAACCCAACAAACATAGAGGAGGGGGGGTGTGAACTCTCTGACAGGAAATTCTCAGTAGTTCCTGAGGACGATCAAGTGGAGGAGGTGCTTCCCCGGGGCAACATGTACCACCACGGCTTACAACACCTCAACGGGCAGCGCCGACAATCTGTCCTGGCGTTCATCACCAAAACTCAGGGCCAGGAGCGGAGAGAGCAGATGCAAAACTCCTTCAGAAAGAAACTGTCCATCACACCACAGTGCGACCTGGCCTCCGAGCTGGACATTTACGCACGCCGCCTGTCCAAGGACAGCGTGTATGACATCAGTGAGGAAGTGGACGAAGAGGATATGGAGGTAATGTTTTAGCGTTGGGAGTCAGAGTACCAGATTTGTAAAAAGATAAGTAACGTTCCAACTAACATCTGTTAGCTCATATGCTAGCTGGCTGGTAGCATAGTTTCATACTGAATCAATGCATTCAAGCTAACTCGCATTTTTTCATTTTATACCTACAGTTGGTGGGCTAAAGGTCAAAACTATTGAAAACATTACGCAAAATAGGAACAAATATTTGGTGTGTGTGTGAATCTTTCTTCACAGCAATGCTTTGCAGATGAACAGGAGAACGTTTTTGAAACTACCTCATGGAGCACGTACCTGCGCTACATCACCACCAACCGCAGCTTGGTCTACGTCTTGATTTTCATCTTCCTCGTCTTCGTCATTGAGGTGAACTCACTAACACTCTGGTGTGTCTCTCCTGATACGTGAGATGACGTTGAATTAACCTCATTCTGGTCGTTTCCCTTCCTCCCCGCAGGTTGCCGGTTCGGTCATCGGTATTTTTCTCATCACCGAGTAAGTGTCACGATTCTCGTACATGAGGAGTTGAACCGATATCCAAACCATCAGGAGAAGAGGTTTTTAAGAAATCTAGTCCAGTTCGTTTTGTTTGTCGCCCAGAATCATGAACAATGTTTCAAAAGTCCTCAAAAAACCCAAACCTGTAAAGAAAAAAGGAGAATTACGAGAGAGCAGCAGTTTGTTAAATCGTGATATGTTCAAGATAAAAAAGTCTCACAACATTTTTAAAACTGAAGTTCCCTCACTTTCCTTTCCTTTTCTGCCAGTAAGGTCTGGAGGGACGGGGCCAACCCCTCAGCACCCAACTACGTGGACGAGCAGCACCAAAACGCCTCGTCGCCCCCCGTCCACCTGGCCGTCATCGTCACGCCCACCAGCGCGTACTACATCATCTACATCTACGTGGCCACGTCCGAGAGCGTGCTGGCCCTGGGGTTCTTCAGGGGGCTCCCGTTAGTGCACACCCTACTCACCGTCTCCAAAAGGCTCCACGAACAGATGCTGAGCGCTGTGCTGCGGGCCCCCATGTTTGTGCTCAACACCATGAAGACAGGTCATTGTCCTTCATGTCCATCCATTACAGTTGTAAGTCTCCACGTAGAGACATCGGCAGAATCTTTCATTCGTGCATTTGTTGTTTGTTGTGGATGCCAGGCCGGATCATGAACAGATTCACCAAAGACATGGCCACCATAGACGACATGTTGCCCCTGGTGCTGTTCGATCTCATCCAGGTAACGTCCAAACGTCCCCTGAAAGCGTCCAGAACGTTCTTTGGCTGTGTGGAGTCACCGTGCCTCCATTCTTTTGTCCCTCTCACACCAGTTGACGTTGATCGTCACCGGCGCCATCTTCACGGTGTCCATCATGCGACCGTACATCTTCATCGCCGCCATCCCGTTGGCCGTCATCTTCGTCATCCTCAGAAAGTACTTCCTGCGAACTGGACAGCAGCTGAAATTGCTGGAGGCCGAAGGTAAGACCGAGGAACGCGTCCGTGTGTTCGGGTCTGATTCGACGTAAAGCCGACGCTCGTCGCCCGTCCCCGATGTTCAAACCGCCGCACGAAGGAAGGAAAGATCCTCCGTCCAAAGAAAATAGAGCTCAGAGCTCTTCACTGTATGGGAGGGAGGAGAGCGGAGAGGAAATCTGTTTGATGCCGTCGAGGAATTCCTTCCTATACGAGTTTAGACAAAGGAGTTTGGTTCATGCGTGCATCAAATCCCCCTTAGACGCTGGTAAATGAATCAGTAATGACGCCACTTTTTCAGCAGTTCAGTTCCTCATAAACATGAATAAATGAGTTTCCTGTGTACAAATGGCATTTTTAAAAACGAGAGATTAGATAGAGTTATTGCTAGAGAATCCTTAAGAACCATTACAGAGGCCCGTTTTTAATTGATAATTGATGACATTTTATAAACATTTCCCCATAATGCATTCTGGTACATTTGGTGACTTGTATTTAAATAAAACGAGTCATAGGAAGGGGAGCATAAAGTGAAAACACAGTTGGAAAACCATGACAGCGAAGGGAGGAAGTGAAAACTGAGGGCAACATCTGTGTGTCAGCAGGCAGAACTGGCCCCGAGTCAGCGGGTCAAAGGTGAAGCTGATGGACAAAAACATGACAGAGGTGGAGCAGAGGAAGAGCTGAAGGGACAGACACATTCAAACGCTCCAACCACAAATGTTAGCATTTTGCCATTCTGTCGCTAAAGTTCTGTCGGAAGTATGACGAAGAATAAGAATATGATCCACGTTCTGCAGTTCGTCCTCGTTACGTAGAGAATCTCGGGTTTCGGATCCATTAGAGAAGCGAATCGTCTCCCATTAGCCCTGATTGGTTTCATTTCCCTGTGAAGACAAACGCTTCAGATCACACGGTTTGCTGGGCTTTCAGTTTAGACACCATAAAACAGCGGACACGGCTGTTTTTCTTACTCTTCATTGTGTCATTGAACGTGTTTTTTGGAGTCCTGGAGGACCTTCCGGAGTCGGTGAGGGCCTGGCAGGGTCGCAGCGATGATCTGAGCTGGGATTTCCTCCAGCCCCATCCTGCCGCTATCACAACCAAACCAACGTGTCACTGTGAAGTCAGAGTGGAAAGCATGTGGAATCTTCACTCCAACACTCTCCAGACTGTTTTCCCTTTTTCGATCATTCATTTTTGATTTGAGTACAACAGAGAACAAAGACCAGCAGACATGAATAAAGAGCAACAAATTCCCCCTGACGACCTCTTGTGACCCTTCTCCTGCAGCTCGTAGCCCCATCTTCTCTCACCTCATCATCTCGCTGAAGGGTTTGTGGACGATCCGGGCGTTTGGGCGTCAGACCTACTTTGAGACTCTTTTCCACAAGGCGCTGAACACGCACACGGCGACCTGGTTCCACTACCTGGCCACGCTCCGATGGTTCCTCTTCCGCTGTGACATCATCTTTGTGTTGTTCTTCAGTGCCTCCGCCTGGATCGCCGTAGGAACAAACCGTGAGTGATGGGATGCCATGGGTACAGAGAGGAGGGGTGGGATTTTGTTTTTGTGCATTAACCCTTTAAATACAGACTGTATTCTTCTTGGAACTGTGCGCTCAATTTGACTATTTAGTCACAATTCTTTAATTATTTAATTGATCGACTAAAATCTTGAAGAAATGAAAACATTCATCATAAATATCGTCACATTTTGTGCCATCCGGACGTCTTACTGTCTGACTTACAATCACACCACGTTTCATTGTTCACGTGTAACAAACCCAGGACTCCACACTGCCCCCCAGTGGTCCTTGGCAGCACGGCATCAGAATCACAATTATCAAAAACGTAGGTATGACGTGAACAGATTGTTTTTTTTGCGTTGCTCTAAAAGGTTTTGGAATCGTTGACCTTTTCAAAATATTGAAGGCTGCAGATGTGGTGACAACAGTCAATAAAATGTTCTGACGTCTTCTCGATCGAGTGGCGAAATCCCTCCATCCCTCGGAACAGTTTGTCTGTGAAAACCAAACCAAAAAGGAAAGAGGGATGGACGGCAGGAAGGAGAGGAGGAATGTCCCAGGACCAAACGTCATGTGTGTTTAATTTGGTGCTCGGTCAACAAACTCTGTGGAAAGCAGATTAAAGGGATTCACAGTCCATTAGTTTCCAATAGAGCCACTTCAGATCTGCAATACCTGAGCGCTGCTTGACATCAAGGCTGGCAGCTTTCCTCACTGTGCGTGTGCGTGTGTGTGTGTATGTGCGTGTGTGTGCTCTCTACAGAGGACCGGCCAGGGGAGGTTGGCATCATTGTGGCCCTGGCCATGCTCATTCTGGGGACATTCCAATGGGCTGTCATCACGAGCATCACTGTCGACGGACTGGTATGTAGAACACACACACACACACACACACACACACACACACACACAGAATGGGTTTTTTCAGCACATACTTTGATGCAACACATTCACCAGGAAGCTGCTCACTAAAATCCCACATTCCTACAGCCGCTCTGCCATAATCGGACACACGTATGATTATCACCAATATTTTCTGATGAGTCAGCATCGATCAGACGCCGCTCATGATTTACAGAACAAAGCCACGAATTCAACAGATCTGAGGGTCCGGAGCAGAGGGCTCTTCCTTACTGAGTCCGTAGCCTAATGTCATACAGGAACCCTGGTCTCAGCCCCTGACCCGAAATGGCCGTGTGCGGCGCGTGGAGATGCCTTGCTGCAGGGCACTCCAGCTGCAGTTGTTAACACCTGTCTGTGTGTACTTCGGAAGTTCTGCAAAAGTGATGTGGTTGCTTTCCGCACGTGTTTTGTTGTCTTATCACAGTGCAGGACATGGCGTTCAGTTCACACGCGATGAGGGCGCCTGCGTTTGTGTTTGCACTTCTTGTTATCAAGAAGACGCTCATTACAGACGCTCCCTAACACTCTCATGGTCCCTCAGAACAACACAGGCAGTGTTGTTAGTAAAGCTTTCAGACCTCCACGGCACGGAACAGCACGCAGGTTTGAACGTGCATCTGAGGTTCGAACGCGCAAAGCACGCACACGCACATACACACACAGACACACACATACACACACAGTCCTTACACTTTTACAAAGACAGGATCGCCTCATCTTTACATTGATGTATTTTTTAAATTGATCAATATTCCAGCTCTGGTTTAGTGGTTAAAACATAAGGAAGTAATTCTGAATTATGTAGAAAGAAATACTTGTAGTGTTTCTCCACTGTTTCTATTCAGTCAGAGTGGACGCAAGGTTGAAGGTTTTAATCCCAGAACCACTCCCTCAGACCGTCTGTTCCTCTCTCTCTCTCCTCCTCTTCCTCTCAGATGCGTTCAGTTGATCGCGTGTTCAAGTTCATCGACCTGCCACCGGAGGAGCCGCTGCCGGGCCGAGCCGGGAAAGGAGGCGGCAAAGGTCAAGACCTGATCATCAACAACCCCCATGCACAAGACTACTGGCCCAACCGTGGCCAGATGAACGTCCAGGGCCTCACCGCCAAATACACCGAGGCCGGGCGCTCCGTCCTGAGTGACATCTCCTTCAGTGTGGACGGGGGCCAGAGTGTAAGTCCTTTATGAAGGGTGGGGGTTCAGCAGGCGGACGATATCGTGGTGTGGGGACGGAGGGATTACAGGTGACGTCATAAAGGTTGACTGCCCCTCGTCACCGGACCTGTTCGTGATCTTCGTGGATCTCAAGGCGCGGTCAGGGATTGGAGAGTGTCCCGTTTGGTGACCTCAGAATAGAATCTCTGTTGTTTTCAGATGATGTGGTCCTGATGGCTTCATCAGACAGGAACCTTTGATGTGGATTGGGCAGATTTGAAGCTGAGTGTGAAGATGATGATGAGAATCAGTACCTCCAAATCTGAGGCCTGGTAAAAGGAGGAATGTTCCACAGCCTCAGGTGGAAGAGGTCAAGTATCTCAGGGTCTTCTTCACGAATGAGGTCAAGATGGAGCGTGAGATGGACAGACGGATCGGTGCAGCGTCTGAAGTCCTACGGACGTTGTACCGAACCGTCGTGATGAAGAGGGAGCAGAGCCCGAAGGCGAGGCTGTCAGTTTACCGATCGATCTACGTTACTGTCCAACCTGGTCACGAGCTTTGGGTGGTGACCAAAAGGTCGAGGTCGCGGATACGAGCGGAGGAAATGAGACTCCTCTGTAGGGTGTCTGTCTCACCCTCCGAGGTGAGAAGCACCCCTATCTGGGAGGGACCCGTAGGAAAGCCGCTGCTCCTTCGCATCCAAAGGAGTCCCATGAGGTGGTCCAGGCACCGGGTCAGGATGACCCCCGGTCGTCTCCCTAGGGAGATATTCCGGGCATGTTCGCTTGGGAGAAGGCCCAAGGAAGACCCTGGACACGCTGGAGGGACTACATCTCTCAGCTAGCCTGGGAAGGAGTTGGAGGACCTGGACGGGGACCGAGACATAGAACAACATAGAATCTAATATACTGGACAGCAGAAAACCCTGAAGCCCTCCGATCAGAGATGTTACTGAAGACGTCTTTCTCTGTGTGTCCGTCTTACAGGTGGGTCTTCTCGGACGGACAGGTTCAGGGAAAAGCACGCTGCTTTCAGCCCTGCTCCGCCTCGCCTCCACCGAAGGGGAGATCTCCATCGACGGCGTCTCGTGGAACTCCGTCTCTCTGCAGACGTGGAGGAAGGCGTTTGGAGTGGTGCCGCAGGTATGGTTAAGACGGCAGAGGTGCTGTTGGGCAAGGCACCCGACCGACATCTCTAACATCTCTCCATGTTGAACTTTAGAAAGTCTTTATCCTGACCGGATCGTTCCGGATGAACCTGGACCCGTACGGACGCTACAGTGACGAGGAGTTATGGAAGGTGGCCGAGGAGGTGAGTCTCTGTCTCTGTCTCTGTCTCTGTCTCTGTCTGTTATTGTAGCTGTGTGGGCGGAGCCAGTGATGTTCCGTGTCTCCTCCAGGTGGGTCTGAAGTCAGTGATCGAGCAGTTCCCAGAGAAGCTGGATTTCCTGTTGGAAGACGGCGGTAACGTGTTGAGTAACGGCCACAAACAGCTGCTGTGTCTGGCGCGCTCCATCCTCAGCAAGGCCCGCATCCTGCTGCTGGACGAGCCGTCCGCCTACCTCGACCCCATGTCAGTCAACACTCCAGTGTGTCTGTGTGTGTGTGTCTGTGTGTGTGTGTGAGACCTGCTGCTGTACTTCAGTATAAGTAGACGTGGTATCATTTTTTATTCAATGATTATTTTAGTATTACACAAATAATGACGATATTTTCTGCGCTTTTATTACTTTTTTATCCACCACTGCAGTTTGTTAATCTGTCTGTCTCAGTTAGGGACTGTGGTAAAAGTGCAGTCCCTCAACACAGGCGACCCAAATATTTTGAGCATATATGCTGCGGTTGTTATACTTTTTTTATTTATTTGTTGCTGCTGCTCAGCTGTTTCCCTTCGAGTTTAGAACTCGGAGAATCTTTTTCTGCCTTTTCCAATTCATTGCGAACCGTTCGCCGCCCGCCGACAACATATGTGGCGTCCCTGTCACTGCATATGGTGACAATCTCAGAGTGCTTACGGTAATTCTGACCCACTGTGCGTGGAGCGTGTGTGTTTGTGTGTGTTTGTGTGTATGTGTGATGTCATGCTAAATGATGCCTATAATGAGCTGTC
>OMNV01029368.1:0-26360 GCA_900303265.1 Brotula barbata
AGGCTTCGCTAACTTAACACACGCCGTGTTTCACTGCTTCCCGCCGCTAACGTACGACAAATCCAGGGCGGGGGGACCTTTCACCACGGTTCAGTCCAGTCGCAGCATTAGACAGGAAGTCTCCGTGGGGAGCAGGAAACAGGTACGACAGGAAACAACGTGGGGTTTCAAAGATCTGTGAACTTTGGGACTTTGGTTGTGCCAAACGTGACCGACAGCGTTTGGGTTCTTATGAAATGCACAAAACTCACATTAGTTGCAAATAATGTACCACAATGACATCCTGCGTACCATCGGGGGGGCTTCATGGACCATCAGTTGTTATTGTCACACAGTTTGAGAACCACTGCCTTGCAGGCCACTTCTCCCATTCATCTTCATCTGGAGGTGTTTGGGTTATTTAGTCCACGATTCAAGTAGAAAATCCTGGAAATCACAGCTGTAAAGCAGCAGTGTGTCTTTCTGTGACAGTGTGTGTGTGTGTGTGTGTGTGTGTGTGTAAACGTTACATCGGTCTGTGTGGTCCTGGTGTTTTATTCCTCTGCGCCGTCCTGCACTAACAGACTCGTCGTCTTCCACTGACAGTACACCGTGTCCTCTCCCATTAGTCGGGCGATGAATGGTGCTCGACTTCTCTCTTTGTATGGTTTTCACATTAAAAGCTCGGTCCCGTTCAGACAGACGTCTTCTGCTGATGTCCTTGAACAATAAAACTACGATAACAGAATAAAAAAAAAAAGAAGGAACCTAACCATTTACTGCTGCAGAGAGACGGGCCGTATTGAAAATCCAGCAGTTTCTCTCCTTTGTCGTCTGTTGTTTGAGTTTACGTTGAAGAAATGCAACACGAAGAGGGAAAACTGGAAACGACATGCAACCACATCCACTCAGCTCGTTTACACACCGTGTTCAGCGATGACTTATGTGTTCCTCTCACAGTCTGTGTTAACCGAGCCCGGACCACCTGACGCTTCCTGATGTGAGAATGTATGAGAGTCATTTTCTGCCACATCCAATCGCTTTACCAGAAAACGATCCCTGCAGGCGGACGACACGCTAATAACCAAATAACCTCAAACATTTTCTGATCCGTTGGCTCTGGCACCATGACTGGAAGGGTTCTCAAGCAGTTTTCTCACACTTTGAAAGTTCTCGGTCCAAGCACCGCAGAACGGGCAATTCATGTTTTCACTTTTCAAAGTCGATCTGTAAAATAACGGAAACGGATTACTTTGAATATTTTTGGTTTTCACAATGTGAAGTATAAGATTTATCAATTATCTACTGCGGGGGTTTTCAACCTGTGGAATCAACCTGCGGACCTCTGATGTGGGGATGGGGACGGGGCTGTGATGAGGTTTTTGTCTTACCTATTGGTCATAGGGTAGGAAGGACACGGTGGCGTGGTGGTCGCCTGACTGAGGCCCCGTTTGACCGTGGTCCTTTCTCCGTGGGGGTTGTACTCTGGTTTCCTTTCATCTGCAAAGACATGCATCAAAATAGCCCATAGGAGTGAATGGGAGTGCGCGAGATAGACTGGGAAAAAATATGAATAAATAATAGCTGAATATAATAATAACAATCAAACTGCTTCTGACGGTAAAATGACGTGACTGAAGTCATTGTCCCGCACCACAGGTTGAAAACCCCTGCCAAACAGTATAGAATCCCTGCTCGTATAGCGTAACTCTCCAATTTCATATCGTAGCAAAGGTCCAAAAACGCCCTCCATCAAACGTTCACTCCTGAGGACAGTGGCCCGTAGGACTGCGGGGTCTCCTAATGCGTTTGTCTCCTGTACTGACTGAGGGCCAAACGCTGGAATGGATGAGAGGACACCGAGCAGCTCGTGGACACGATCCAGCCCGTATCCCACGCCGCTCGCTTCACTGTGTGGTCAGATTCACTCCCATTCTTCTCGTACCGTCGCCAAACACTTTTTATGGCCTCACAGATCATCCCGCACTTCAGCTACAGGCCCGGAAAATCCAGAGTGAAACGTCGGGGATGATTCATCGAGAGCTGCGCCTCTACAAACGCCAGGTTTTTTGTTTTTTTTTCCCCTGATTGTCTGGCACTTTGTTAACCACGTAAACCCCGTCAGACGCCTTGTCGGAGATGGTTCAGTGCCAGTATCTGAGCTCAAAGCCCTTTTTGGGTCTCGGCTTCGTAGCTTTGAATTGGCATCATTTATGTTTACAAGTACTGTAATGAAAACTCCAAACTTGAAGATTGTGTCATTTCTGATGTGAATCTATGGAAGCGTGGCCGCTGTGACGCTGCTCTAATCGGAAGATAACCGTACGCCCATGTTTTTCCTTACTTTTCCAGAGATCCCTGGGTTGGTTGGCTTTGATGAGGTCATACTTTGGGAACCTAGCGCTAAAGGGACCAAAATAGGCACAAAAAAGTGCAAATTTCCCAGAAGGGGCGCATCAATACTGCAGAGTATGAATATGAAGTAAACAAACTAAGACAAAAACGTACACACGTCAGAAATCCAAGTTTGGATGATCCAAATGTAGGAAATTTTTGTCTTTCAGCTTGTTCACCTGAAGAAACACTGACACATATGACGAAAAGACTCTTCAGGCTGAAAGGCTTCAATAGGAGGGAATCTAGTCCTGCTCTTATAAAATATCATTTTCGGTCTGATCTGATAATACTCTCATTGTATCCGTCCACCGTGAGGTCCTCGGTGAATAAACCAGGTCTGTGAAGGTCTCTCCTAATCTCATCTGATAAGAACCCACGGGTTTCTCTGGGCTGTATGCTAGAAGTGATGTTTTTATCAGGTTGTTGTTGTGTTTGATGCAGACTGAAGGGGAGTCAGACTTTACTGGAATTTAATCAGAGAGAAATGTACGCAGAAGGAACAAGACAAGGAGAGCGTGTGTGTGTGTGTGTGTGTGTCTGTGTTGGACAGAAATGCTTCTTATCGTCATAACCGACAGAGGAAATGTATTCCATATTGATTGGTTTGACCTGTGGTTCCTTCACTCAGCTCTGTTATCATGCTGACAAGATTCATTTCGGGTGAACAGCCTCATTAACCATGATGTCATCATAAACCTACAGCGGTCCTTCTTTTGATTTGAGGAAACCGTGATTATTAATTCCCAGAGAGCTACAGATGATGGAAAACCTGCTCTTCTAATCTTAATGTTTGCATAGTTCACGATCCTGCTGCGTGAGGGAGCAGCTGCTCACGAACGGACGAGAAGATCAAACCGTATTCAACAACATCAGCTAATGGACGTTCGGCTCGCAGCGCGCAGCTCGCAGCTCGCAGCCAGCTTTTAATGTTTCCTGTAAGACCGGCTGCGGAAGCGCAGCTACCGATATCGTTAACTACACGATGATGCATGAGAGAGAGAAAGCAGGCTCGACACAGGACCAAGAGCAACAAAGGAGTGAAGGCCGATCGCAGCCCGCCGAGCCAAAGGCGGCGCTCTGCCGAGGCCCCCCGTCGGATCGTTCTGCGCGAAGCACGTCTTTGTCGGCCGCGTCGCCGTTCCTCCCGCAGGAGAACGACCGACAGGGCGGCTCTGAAACGTCGAGGCTCTCTGCCAGCTCCACAGAAAGCCATTTGGACGTCTTAATAGCCGCGGCCCGGGCCCGTTTAGCGTACGCCGTCTTATGATGACCTGATGTAATGACAGCCAATCCAAACACGGCCTGTGAGCCATTACGAGGCGTACGAGGGGAACACATTACGCATCGCACCGTGTCGGCGGGACAGGATGTGAACAACGCAGCATGAAACAGTTTCCACTCTTATTGTGGTCCCGGGGGACCAGAGAGGAACCGTTCGGGGCCGTTACACGTCCCACCTGCCTCGGCCCGGACGCCGAGCTGGAGATCCTCTAACACGGCGCCTGATAATCAACGGTGTCATTTGAAATGTGTGTTTTAAAGCTTATTCAAGTCAGGCCTGAAATCCCAGTAAAAGGAGGGAGAACTCTGTCATTTGTTTACGTCAAACTCTGTGACGTGCGTGAGAAAATACGACTCGAACGGCCGATTAGTCCGAGCTGGAGTTCCTAACACGTTACCGTGTGTTTTGGCAGGTTCGGCGCAAACACGAAGGGGGCTGATTGTGTTGGCCGTGAGCTCGCTTTGAGTGACAGACGTGACAGAAATTGTCGGAAAACGTGGTAATTTTCTCTTTTACGAGCGGAGGGGGGGAACACAGAGCCTCTCTCTCTCTCTCTCTCTCTCTCTCTCTCGGCGTGGGTGCACCTGATTTTCCAGCCTCGCACCTATTAACTAAATTACAGGCAATTTGTGCGCGCGGATTGGAGACGCTGTCCCCGGTCCGCTACCCTGTAGAGAATAACGGCGTCTCCTCCCTTTCGCGCGGTGAAAAACGACGTTCCCAGAAGAATCCGTTTTCGGCTTTCCGTACGGAGATACGGCCTGTGGGATCCAACAACCTCCCCGACACTTTAGAACTCTGCTCGTTAATCAGGATAAGAGCCACTATCTCATTACACGGGAACACTTGTGAGGGAGGAAGTAAATTCATCAGTTTGTGCTCCTCAGCTGGAGCCTCAGGAATGTCTTTGGAGAGGTTGGAGCGCTTTTTTTTCACAGCGCTCCTTCTCCTGGAAGCTCGTCCTACAACTTGGCACACACACACACACACACACTGCTGGAGGACGGGATCTTTGAGTTTATCTAGAAGAATTTCCCAGCTGAAAGGAGCCCATCATTAATACTACCACACACACACACACACACACACACACACTTTTGTCTCCCACTCTGGCTCTGTCCTCTAAGTCTGCTAAGGTGATTACATGAACTCACAGGTTTTCTATCACTGCGAATACTGCAGTGTTGGTGTGAAGTAACTAAGTAAAAATACTTCACCGCGGCGCTTCAGTATGTGGCTTTGAGGTACTGTCTGTGTAACTATGACATCAGCGTCCGTGTGATGCGTCCTGTCACGTGTTACGGCGTTTGAAAACATGACTCCGGTGTTTCTTCACGGTCAGCTGATTTTATTCATGGTGTTATTTGGAGACTTTACATGTAGTTTCATGTTTACAGGTTAAGACATTATGGGAGTGGGTGGGGCAACAACAGGAGGGGAGGGACCGGGTTAGTAACAGATGAGTGGAACGGGTGGAGGAGGTGAAGATGCCTCAGAATGCCGATTTGTCCCTTCTTCTTCTTCTTTTTTTATATTTATGGTAACGTAACAGTGGAAGACAACGTCGATGAAAATAATTGCCGATCTTGAACGAGGCACGTTTGATTTACACAAATGAGGCGTATGTTGCATAAGTTTTCAGAGCGTCTTCTTCTAACCCACTCCCACGCCGGATCACTCGGACGGTGGATGACGATAAACATATGCTGCCATTCCCAAATATAAAGTAAACCAAAAGCTCCTCGTCTGTATTTTTTTGTTTTTTTTTGTATTCAACTTTCAGCTTTCTGAGTTTCCATCCAGCTCCGTTTGGTAAAAGGCTCATGAGCTGAAGCCAAGACAGCATTCAAGGACAGCTTCACCCCGGAGAGGGCCCGAGGGTGTCCGGTTCCTGATGGCGGGTGGAGGCAGTGGGGCAGAGGAATCATGTGATCACAGTGGGGCCGGAGCGTCCGGTCCTCTCGTGGAGCTGAGAGACCTTCAGAGAGATGTCTACCAGGGGAGCCAGCATTACCTGCACAAAGAGATAACACACACAAACGGGGAGGGAGAGGGAGAGAAAGGAAGAGAGAGAGAGAGAGAGAGAGAGAGAGAGAGAGAGAGAGAGAGAGAGAGAGAGAGAGAGCGAGAGAGACAGAGACACAGAGAGAGAGAGAGAGAGAGAGAGAGAGAGAGAGAGAGAGAGAGAGGGAGGGGGAGAGATTTATTTCCTCCTGCGTCCTTGCACTCTCCACATCACCTCCTGCACTCTAACATGCTGCGTTGCCTGCACAGCCAAAAGTACACTAATAAAAGTATTTTAACAAGCCAATATTTCATCTTGTCCAACTTGTTTTAAAAAAAAAGATTTTACGGTAAGAGGGAAACAAATCAACTTGGAGGAGAGGTAGTCCAAAAACTTTTGACTTTCTTACTCCCTAAAGATTCCCTGAAGAAGACCTTGCAATTCAAAACCCAACTTTATTAAACAAATCCTTTGGGAGAAACAGACCCAAGCGTGCCTGCTATCTTTCTCCTTGACTACTTGGAACCATCTCTCATCGAATCGTAATGAAAGTATAAATAAGTGTGACGGTTCGTCCTTTCAGTGGGTTAAAGAGAGACGCTGCGATCGGCTCTTCCTTGCGCTCTTCAGTCGCTTTTCACTTTTGATCTCATTACATTGTTGTCTCGTTGTATGAATAGATACAATACAAACACAAAAATAAAAACATCATCCCTCGTTATCATCATCATCATCATCATTTCACCAGAAATAACTGTCAGACTATAAAAGAAAACAGGACTTAAGAATACAACCTTTTTGTAGTTGACCTCTGACTGCGTTAACCGTCCGCTCCACGTACTTCTAATGACGACGAGACTGTTTTTGTGGGCTGTGTCGTTATTCTAACTCGCCTATTAAAATATGATTAAAACGATTGCAGATAAGAACAGCAAGAAAATGAAACCTATAAAAAGAAACATCAACTGCAGAGCCAAGTAGATTTAATAAAAAAAAAACACCAACTCTCCCGCTCTGATTTAGGAGATAAATCTCTTCTTCTCTCCGTCTTCTTTGTGTTGCTGCGTCGTCTCGCAGCTGATTGGCTGACTCCGTCGACCTGGGACTAGTTTGCTCCTCCTACCATGGCGGCTCTGCGGTCTGTTTTAGGACAGTTTCACGAGCACTTTATCCAGCGTAACAGCTCGACGTCCTGTAGTGCCGACTGACAAATGAAGTCCTTGCACCGTTCGTATCTGAGGGCGAGTAAATCAAACCTACAAAAGTCAGCCAGCCGAGCCATTAGCCCGCAGGCGCTTTATCTGTCACGTTAAGATCCTGAAACAATGTGTTTCTTCTTATCTCCTCGCTCCTGGTGTGCAAACCGAGGAAGATGGGGCAAAGTAAACAAGGCCCCACTACATCTGAGTCACTTTTTTTCTGTCTTGCTCACTTGCACTCCATCACTGAGCTGTCCACACCAGTCAAAAACAACTTAATGAAGTGTCGACTTGGATCTCGCTCTGGTTTTTCCCCCCCGAGGGAACTTCTCCCCCTCCCTCTCTCCCTCTCTCTCTCTCTCTCTCTCTCTCAGATAAGAAGTCATAATTCAGGACTTGGCCAAACATCTCCATCTTTCTCCCGTCAAATCCAAGTTCTGGCACTTGCACTTGGAGAGCTACACCCGAAACACGCTGGCTACCCTGCACTCACAGATCCTTCCAGGCAGGATGAAGTATTTGGGGGCCCGCTGCTTTTGACGGCGGAACAGAACTTGGACCAGATTGGAACAGAAATCCTTCATGTGGAGCGAACGGGTCAGGTTCAACAGCTTCCTCACTGTGCCTCTCGTACGGAGCTGTCAGGCCCAATGATAACCAAGCTGTTTCCCTCTACTTTCACCTACATTATAATAAATTTCTATCATTTCGCATCACTATCCTACCATTGAGTTGCCAAGAATGAACAAAAGTCGGTCTTTTGACAAATACTGGTGTAGTCTTTCATGCTCCAAGACGTAACAGTGTTTTATTCTTATCCAATCAGTGCACTACATCATACTTGCTGACATGTCTGAGGTAGTTGGGCTGCAGCCTGGGTGGCTCGCAGGATCACAAACTCAATTAAAATCCCTATTTTCTTCTTAGTTCCTTTGTGTCAAAAACAGAAAATAATATTTGGCATTTTAATTTATTTTTCCCTTAATCGGGTGACTTCGTCGGTTTCTTGCCCAGACGTTACATAAATCTTAAAAAAGGATTTCGAAAAAAAAAAGTCAGCGAAATGAAGTGCGATTTCATTTGCGCGTTGCGGAAACGAGAGGGCGAGACGTTTACATGTCAGGATGAGAGGAAGGACAGAGACTGCGGCGCGTCAAACCGTGTTCGGCGCTGCTTCTCCGCTCAGGATTCAACGTGATTCAGCGCGTCTACACTGACCCACCCTTGAGAAAGACGACGTGAAATGCTTTAAGGAGTGTCTGACTCAATTCAAACTGGGATGTTTCCGTAAAAGGGCGGGACTCCTGGACCACAGGGTCGACTGGACGGGCCATCATTTTGGTTCTTGTCTTTTTTGGTGGTTTACTAATTTGAAATATCTGTTTGGGTTTCATCCACAGGTCAAATTTATGTCATTGTACGTTTGCTTTTTTTCCCCAAGAAGGGAAAATCCAAACCCATAGGCTGGATATTTAACGTTTAATCTGTGTCTCTATGCAGCCTGCAGACTGAATTCCCCCCATATTGTGCTGACCTGTGGGTCTTGGTTGATCTTCTGGGGGTCTTTTTCATAGCTGTCTATGTAGAGCCTGACGGTTGCCCCCGCACTGCCTGTACCGCTGAGACGGAAAATAATCCTCGACCCATCAGAGAAGATGATCCTCAGACCCTGGGAGAGTGAGAGGAACGGAGCAGGGGGGATTAGAAGGCAGAAGGTGGATGAAAATGTCTGACATGTGTGGAGGTAGAACATGTGACGTGCAGTAAATCAGAACAACTTTAGACCAGCCCAGCCCGGTCAAAACGCCAACTCGTGCACCGTCACCTGATTCTTGGACACGCTCCCGTCCACAGGATCTGTGTAGGCGAAGTTGTCGGCGACGGCCACCTCGTACGTCTTGTCGCCTGACGAAAACTTCTTTCCTACGAAGGATGGGTCGAACATAGTCGTCTCCAGGTCTTTGATCATCTTGTTGGCAGCGTCTGAATCAACCTCCTCGTAGTCATACCTGCACAAAAGATTGAACGAGCTGATATAACAGTTCATTTGTCTTTGCTGAGTGCCATCTAGTTACGGAAAATTTTATCCTCAAAGTGCTTTGCATTCAACCAAAAAACAGAAATAAAAGCAAAATACAGCCTTTATGAAAGCAGCACTCTTTCTGGAAAGACCGTCCACATCTGTATGACTGATCAGTCTCGGGGCTTTCATGTGCTGCATTACTCATTACTGCCACTGGAGGGTGCCAGAGTGTGATCTCAAAAACGTCTGAGCCACCTTCAACCTGGCGTGACCCTCACATGTGCTCTTCGGATTTCAACCTTAATTTTAAGCTTTCATCTTAATAGCCGATTTGAGTCAGGTAAGTTAGTGTTGCCAGTATCACACACAATGTGCCGAAGGGCTTCACGTTCCCATCCTCCAGCTGCCAAATACACCAGGCTACAAAGATGAGCGCTGACCTGGTGAAGAAGTTCCTGCCAAACTTCTGCCAGTGATCCTTCATGATGTCTTCCACGCTCTGTTTCCTGGTGGCTAAAATTGACATCCATGCAAGCACCGCCCACAGGCCGTCCTTCTCACGGATATGATCTGAACCTGGTCGGTTAACAGAAGGAGAATGGGAAGATGTGTTGTGTCAGTGTGTCATTTTGTGAGCAAAAAGAGAGGAGAATGAGACAGGATTGTGTGTGTGTGTACGTGTGCGTGTGCTGCACTCACCGGTGCCGAAGCTCTCCTCTCCACATAGTGAGAGTTTACCGGCGTCCATCAGATTACCAAAGAACTTCCAGCCTGTGGGAGTCTCATACAGCTGCATCTGCAGAGCTTTAGCCACACTGAAAAAACACATTAAAAAAATGACCATAGCGTCTTTAATACTACTACACAGCAAACAAAAAGCACAACATACTTGTCATGCTGAGCCATAACTTGATAAACACTACATTAGTTGTTATTCTATGTAGTTTTACTTGTCCAGGGCTCCACTGGTGGGCATGCTGCGGGCCAGTCCTTTGACACCGGTCCTCTGGAAGTAAGGGATGCCGGTGATGTTGGCAGCGATGACGGCCACGGAGTCTGAGGGGTTCACGAAGAAGCCGTGTTTACCGAGCACCATGTTACGATCCTGAGGAGGGATTGAAAGAAACGACACGGACTGAGGAAACGACCGCAAATACCGCGCAGCGTCACTGACAGTTGAGGAAAACGTTCTGGAGCTGTGATGGGTTAGTGAGTAGTCAGCCAAAGCCACACGTTCAACAAAAGGGCCGTTTCTGCGTCGCTGCAGAGATGTGGGGATTTGCTGTGGTTGTTGCCGGTGCCTCTCACTGAGTTGAATCTAAAGCTTGTTTTCTGTATTTGAGACTTTATTGGACTGTGCACGCTCTTGTAAGCCCCATTACTGAATTTTTGAATGAGCTCTCAGCATGTTTTTTTTCTCTCTCTTGCTATCATCCTTCCAGACAGAGAGGTCGACTTACACCGTCACCGTCAAAGGCGGCTCCCAGGTCATACTCTCCCCCTTTCATGGTGTTGACCAGGTCGGCAGCGTAGGTCAAGTTGGGGTCAGGGTGGTGTCCCCCAAAGTCCTCCTGGGGGACACAGTTGACTGCTGAGTTCGCAGGAGAGCCCAGCTCCTCACAGACAATCTTCTTCACGTATGGACCGACCACTGCCAAGAGGGGAACAGATGGTAAGTTTCCACCAGCTGATCTCCGGGTCTCAAACCAGCGCGTGCGTATCTCTTTTAACGATTACATCGTGTACAGAGTTGTTTCGTACCTCCGTGCATGGCATCCAGGCGGACGTTAATGCGATTAGCTCCAGAGAGAAGCTCCTTCAGTGCAGCAAAGTCAAAGATGCCTCTGAGCATCTCAGCGTAGGCCTCGACAGAGTCCACGATCTCCACTGAGACAAGGCGAAGGGAAACGCGGCGCGATTAACACATCAGAACACGTCAGGACGAAAACGCAGAGGGAAGAAAACTCCATCATTCACTGTTCACAGCAGCGCACGGATTTCACAATTCCCCAAACTGTTTTTCTCATTTTGCATTACTAAAGTCATGTTTAAGAGAGGCTGACTGTATTTCTGCTATGTTGCCTAATAGAGTAAAGAACTCAAAACCAAAATTTGTAACTATTTAGCTTTCCCACAATCCCCGACAGGACTGCTTTACATGTCATGGATTGTTTTACTTCATAAAACCTGCTCCGTTTTCCTTATGTGCCCAATTTAATCCGGGCTGTAAGAGCTGGCAGGCAGCTTTGGAAACGGGTGAACACGGTTAAAGTAACTAACTACCTGTGAAGGGCTTGAACGTGTCCACTTCAAAGGTCTGCTTGCCGATCTTGGACAGGTCCACTTTCATCTCGGGGCAGATGCGATACTCCTGCAGGCCTTTGCTAATCTCAAATATTTTGTTTGTGATGCCCTCCGGAGCAGGCCCTGGGGGAAACATAAAAAAAAAGAGAAACAGGATGTTCAGACATGACAGATAAGATATGTTGGCAGTAACTAACAGTAACTAACTGGTTTCTTACCCCCCAATAAACTGTGTTAGGTATGAACAGTTTGAGAGTTCTTATCTCTTTTCTAGTGATTTGACTAAACAGCACCAAGACATCTCCACTCGTTGCAGTGTGTGATATTATTTCTGACTTATATAATATCAAAGAATAACCAATGAGATCAAAAACTAATATTTTACATTAAAGCTATCAGCCAATTGATAGAACATCAGAATGAGTGACATAAACAATACACTTTCTGCATGTGTCTACTATGTGTCTACATTGTATTTGCTTTTGTATTTTGTTTGAGAGTACCACCCACCTCCACTGGAGATGTTATACTTGATGCCAAAGTCTCCGTTGGGGCCCCCTGGGTTGTGGCTGGCTGTGAGGATGATGCCTCCGACCGCCTTGATCTTGCGGATCACACAGGAGACTGCTGGGGTGGACATGATGCCATTCTGACCAATCACAAGATGGCCAATCTGGACACAGGGAGAAGACAGTAAGGGGCAGAGGAAGCAGGTAAATCCAGAAGCACACGTACACGTATGTTACCAAACCCATCCACGTATCGGAGCATCCCAGCCCCTCCCCTGAAACTATGGGGATGTTCAGACCTGATTTTAACAACTGGCCTGGACGGTCAGATCCCGTGTGCCCAGCTTTCTTTCAGTGCATCCTGAGGAGGCATTGCGTTCAGACGCACACATATCCGATCTCATGCGGCCCAGACCACCTTCAAAGGTGGTCTCGGCCATCCAATGTCAGGACGCAGTGAGGACACATTTGGTGCGTTCGTACTTGTAATTATTTGAGATCGGATAGCTCAGATTGGATCATAATACTGGGTCTGACAGGGCTTAGGGTTCATCCTCCATGAGCTCGGGACATGAAAGCTTTTGGAAACAGAAGTCTTTTGGTGGGTACAAACAACAATGCCTGGAAGACTGTGAACTGCCAAACAGGCAATTAGGGTCAGCCAAGCTCCATTTAGCAGCCCAAGCAGATACAATGTGGATACAGTGGATTGTTAAGTCATCCGTGTATCTGCTCTCTATTTGGGAAAGAGTGGGATTAGTACACAGAGCACAGGTTTTGTTGATCAAATGTTTGGACCAGGAAATCATACTGCCTGTCAAACGGAAACCTCCTTAATATACTGTAAGTGGTGAAAACTGCAAAAACAACACCAGATTTTTGTGCATCTTCAACAGTCTGATGTTACCATGATTCATCTTCATTATTCATAACAATCAGGGGCAGTGACCACAAGATCAGTCAGGGCTGCAGACATCATTTATTCATCTGTTAATGATCTGCGCATACCACAGGGATGAGTTATGTTTTAAACTAGATTCTGTTTTTATATTGGTTTTTTTTTTTTTATATTACATTATATTATCACAAAACTTTCGCTATAATGGTTCAGATGTTGTTGTGTCACTGAGATATATTGTGTCAAAAATAACTTTGTCCTTGAGTGTTTATCAGCAGTGTACAGCCTGAGATTAATTGAATGACAACACTTTTATGATAGAAAAATCATTACTATTGTTATAACAATTTAAGTAGTAAAGCTATCTGTAAAATGTCTCCCGAGATGCTTCTAAAACATCCTTAGATTATGTTTGCCAACGTAGTTTGTAAGATTCAATCAAAACTTTATTATCATACGCCCAGACTGCGCAATGAAATTCTTTTGTTTCCAGTCCGCTCATTTATGACATCTTTATGTTAGACGTTGGAAGGTTGAGATGAAAGAGGAAAACAATATGGGCGAAAAGATAAATAAATACACAACTAAAAAATGAACAAGTATCTAAAATGTACTGATAAAATGAACTGTACACAAGGAACGGGAGGTTGATAAGAGTTAAGTCTGATCATTTTTCTGCCTGTAGTGTAAATAAATGCAAACAGCTGTTCGTTCATTCATTCATTCATTCATTCATTCATCTCTGCACAGGACGCTGCAGTGTCAACGTACGCAGAGCAACGTGACTGGCTGCACGTTGCACGTCGGCACGCCCCCTGTCGGCACGCCCCCTGTCGGCACCAAACATGGTGGCACCTCAGAGGCTGCAGACCCAGCGGCATCTCAGCAAGACCCGTTATGAAACAACACAACATTTCACGAAAACCCTTCCTATTGCAACAGCACCCATACCTGACACTTGCCTCACTGTAAAATAGTTAAATACTGAAGACGAGTGGGATTAGTGTTAAATGTGGAGGAAGCTTTTAATATCAAATATTACGGCTGAAGTGATGGAAATGCCAAAGGTAACTGGTGGACGTGCAAATGATCCGAGTGCACTTTACAGCAAAGATCACCGCGGTCAACCTGACACCTACCGGGGTTGACTGATAAATTCTGAGCCTGACACTGGGCTGCAAGCTTCGTGCTTTTCATAAGGGAGTCAATAATATTCACCTCAAAGTAAACTATGTAAAAAATCAAATCCACACAAACAAACGTCTTATAACAGCTAAACGAAGCTAGTTCACATAATCTATGAGGTAAGAAGTCCTGAGAGTGAACATAACATGGAAAAAGGCGGGTAGGTGAGTTGTTTTTTTTCGTTATTAACGCAACAAGTCACTTATTGTAGAAATAAGACAAACTAAAGTACAAACATCCCGTCAGCGTTCGGTAAAAAGTCGCTGTCCGAACCTGTCGGCTAGCTTGCTGCTAGCCTGACATGCTAGCTGTCAGGCTAGCAGGGACTCGGCTCGTCTCCGAGTCTCGCCCCCGTTTCCGTCCACTGACCCCGTTGGCAGCAGAGATCTGGACGATGAGCTGAATGGCGTCTTTCATGAAGAACCTGCCGTCGCCCCCGACCACCAGCCTGGCCGCCTGTCGCTCGGCTGGCTCGATGACGGAGATAATGCTCTGGATGAAGTTTTCCGCATAATGCTGGTTCTGCTGGAACACCGTGACGCGCTTCCTCAGGCCGCTCGTACCGGGTTTCTGGTCCGTGTACGGTTTGGTTTGAACCGTTGTGATTTTCACCATTTTCGCCCCGTGTGATCCGCAGTCCGATCCGATGGAGGCGAAGGCAGCGACACGAGCAGCGACACGAGCAGCGACACGAACACGCCGGACAACCCCCCCCCTCGAAGACACGCCCACCCGGAGTAAAGGGCGCCCGCACCCGGACGGGTCCACGATCAGAGACTGTTCCCAGGTCCTGACATCAGCCCTGCAAGAAGTCCAATGGACCCATGCTACGGAGGAGGATTAGGGTCAAGGCAAAACTAAATCTCAGATTATCGCGCCCTAATCTTATCTGGGGGTTTTCTTTGAAATGCCAAAACTTCTCAAAAACAGCAAATACATCAGAATGCATTCTGGGTAAATTTGCTGAACATCAGGGTCGCTGGAATGGATTTTCTAAAATCACATCTTTTTTTGAAATTAAGATTTTTTTAATGCTTTTTCAAGAGGTTTTACTAAGTCATCAATGTGTTTAATGTCTGGCCTATTAGATTTAACAAAACTCTTTTCCTGTACTCAATTCCCACTTAATTTACCATTGCTTAAGGGTTTAATTTTAACAACTATTTACAGTGGACCTTGGGTCAAACACAGAAGAACAGAAACAGAAACAAAGAGTGAAATGACCTTAAAAACAAGAAAAAAATACAAAATCAAAGAGGAGAACTTGGCGGTAGAGCGTCTTCGTTTGTCATCACGAGAGGAATGGCAGCCATGTTCGACAGGTTCGGGCCGAGTTCCAACAAGAGGATCAATAAGTGTAATGTGGTTATTTGTCCAAATATTTCCAACGGCGAGAAAGATTTCATCACATAAAATAGTATAGTGTAGGGTACTTTGAAAAATACTCCGGGGTTAAGACCTTGAAATACCGTTCTCTTTCAAAAACTCAAATTAGTTGAAGAATGTTATGAAACAGGGCACGTCAGGTCAGCTCTGTTTGCCTGTTGCATCAAAGGACAAAGAGTAAAGTCAGGTTTGGCTTTTGAAAAGTGGGAGGAAAGAAAATCTGTCGGTCTGCCTTTAGTCCATGTTGCTCTTGTACCATGAACCATTTGTTGTTAGAAACGACTTGACTTTCTCTCTTTCTTTCTTATCTTCCAATCGGGTTCAGAGATTGTGTTCGTCTGCATACAGAGTAAACCAGCCACAAATGTACAAAAGCAGAATACCTTAAGAAAGCACCTCAAAAAGTGAAGAATTAATAATGATGAATAAATCTAAATATTACTGACGAGTAATTTAATGGTCATTCTGAAAAGAAAAATATTCTTAAGCAAAACACCAACTGACATCCTCAAACATTGAACCACTATCTGCACCAAGCGGTGGAGCGTGGCTGAACCTCTTTGTGTTGGGAAAGGAAGAGCAGACATTAAGTACATTTCACACGCCATGTGACATTTAGTTAACCGGCTCTACTGTTTCAGAAGAGAAAGTCAAAGGGCAAAATAATGGCCAGAAAGCTATAAATAGGAGGTCAAGACTGCTCTCAGCTGGAAAGGCCAAGGGCGGATAAAATGGGACCTGAGCGCAATGCAGAGGAATGTATATCATTGCCAAACCAATATCCCTCCTGTTGAGACACCAGGCCACAATCGTAAGGAGGTAGGCACGTTGGAGAGCAAATAACAGTCATTAATTACAGGCTGCAGACCATACGTCCTAACGGAGACAAAAGGATCAGACTAACCACCATTTAATAACGAGCACAGACCCTCGAAACATAAGAAATACGATGTGGTTATTCACGTGAATCACATTTTATTTTAACATGAATTTACAGTACTAAGACAAAAAACATGCAGACGTACGTGTATGGTAGTAACTGACTCAAGGCACATAAGAATTTAGAAGTTCACGGTATGATAAAAACCCACCATCATAATCGAAACTTTCAAATCATCATCAGACGTGTGTGTTCTGTTGATAGGATAATATCGATACATTGAACAGACGTTAAGTCCAGTGCGCACAACACATATTACACTCACAAAGGTACAGTCACGTGAGAGAACATTTCACAGCTTTGTGGGTTTTGACAGACTTTGATTGATGTCTTCTTGACATTTCTGTTACGTTTGATGCATCTCTCGGGAAGAGGAGTTCTGCTTTTCCACTTTTATGGTTCTGTTAAGCAGATGAGATTTAGTGAGCCTCGGCCCGGCTTCAACCTGACAGACTCTTGATGATCTTATGGCTGCAAATATACAGCCTGTAATTCAACCCGTGATCCTACTGTGTCCTTCTGTGTCCCATTAATATGCAGTCTGCTTGAGTTCTAGTATCATATCTGTTCTGTACCACCAGCATAGATGAGCTTTACATCTTTAATGTCTGTGTAACTTTACGAGCAGGGAAGTATTGTTTCCACACAACTGTAAGTCCAATCTTGTCTCTCATTGATGGGCAGGACATGTTGGCACACCTGGTAGACAACACACACACACACACACACACATCAAGGTATTAGCATCCAAACATCATATAAGCAAGTGAGCCTGGAAAAAATACATTATAAGATGACATGATTTATTCTTGTAATCATAATTATAATGAGGACGGCAATCTCAGAGAGCATCAGTGAATACTGTCATACCATCTTGGTCCTGGCTGGTACCTCCACCGCGAACACGCTCATGCCTCTGCTGCTGCAGCAGTTCCTACTTTGCTCGTTGTTTACATGGACCGTCACTTTCTGGTTGGTCTGTAACAGAAATGGTACTCTTACTGCACAGATCACTTTTTATTTCTTAAATGAATTATCTACTGTCTATCATAGCTTCAAATCAGGGGTTTTCAGCCTGGTGGATGGTGGAGGTATTGCAGGTGATCCATGACAATGACTTCAGTGCTGTCAGTTTAATACCGGAAGCAGAATACGTATTATATTCTTGTTTTCTTTCTTTTCCCTTTTGCAACTAAAGAACAGTGGATTTTCCATACCTGAAGAACAGGGCGAGGCTGGAGACAGAAGAGGGCATGACTATACATGATATCACTATATATAACTTTAATTATCACGGGAGTACACACACATCCACCCTAAAGGCTTGTGCTGGTTTCACTGTAGTTGAACTGCATATCAGTGAGCAAACATAAAGATAAAATAAATGACAAATCAACATTACGACCTCTCCAAGACGCTGCTGTTTGGTAGTTCCTTTATGTTACCGGACCATTCTTTTAGGGGGGAGCTCCTGTTGCTATGAGAATAGATACGACGGTTGCATATCAATTACAGGCTGTGTGGATGGTCCGTGGCAGACAGACCTGAGGGGTTGACTGAACTGAGGCAGAGCGTATAACAAGTGTCCTAGTCACCGGAGTGCTGTCAGATATATGGACATAATAAATAAAACAAATGCTACACTGTGACCGTTACTGCTGAACACATCACAAGACGTTTCAGACTGACACGTCCTCTCAGAGAAGCAGACAATCCGTCTTTTTGTCTACCTTATTGGCTATGAGGGAAGAGATCCTGTGTTCTCCTCTGTATGTGTAGATGAGAATGTTGTCCTGGGCCTTCAGTGGTTTGGTGCCCGTCCTGGCTATGATGGACTTCTGGAGGGCCTGGTTTAGAAGCTTGGGGCCTGAATCCATACTGAGCCATTGGACGGATGACTGTGTGCCTTCACAGTGGACGTCTATCTGGAATGGACACGCCTGACGGGGAGGAAGGTGAAGATCATCCAAACAGTTATTAGAAGGTTGAATTCTGAGGTTGCAGTATTGAGAACCAAGTGTCTGTAATTGTGTCACATGAATTGCTGAGGGTTGAAATGATGAGAGTGAGTGAGTTAAATTAGAGCATGAATTATGAATTTAATCTCTGTGTGCTCTGTGTGTGTGTGTTTCAGTGCAAGCATGCATGAGTTCTCACCTCGACTAAATCCAGCGTACGGTTGTAGCCCATGGCCTCCAAGGTGACCCACAGGTCTGTTGGATCTCCGTCTTTTTCTGTGGCCTCCATCAGGTTGAGCTCCATGAAGCCCTGCCGTGTCAGCTGGTTCCTTCTCATGTCAAAGTTCTCTGTCCACAAAAAATCCAAATGATGCGAAAACTATAAAAGAACATTTGAAAATTATACACGCACACCGACCCGAACTACACTTCACTGTTACGGTGAGCCAGAGATATTTATAAACTGTGTTCATCTTTCCTGATGATCGTTTTGTTTGTTTGAATTTAACGCCTCAACACATGTAGGGAGTTCTTTTGTGATGAAGCAGCAGAGAGTATTTGCCTCAATGTCTTCCGGGTTTGGCTTCTGTGTGAAAAGCACTGAAGACAAACCCAGTATGAGGATCCCTGGAAAGAATAATGACCCATTTATTCAAATTTAAAACGTTACTATATGCACAATTACTTAGACAATTTACTCAAATACAAGCTATGCTGTCTCCAACAGAAGAAGAATTATAAATGTGTCTTACGCTATGTGTTTGTACTGCTATCAGACGAGCATGCCTGTGTGTGAACACCACCAACACAATGATTACCTTTGCAGACAGCCCAGGCTTCCTTATCACATTTCTCTCCACTGGTCCTCAGCTCAAAGAAATTGTACTCCTCCAGGCTGAGCAAACCATTCCCATCCAGGTCGATCACCTCAAAGATGTCAGACAGCGCCTCCCTGTGGCAGACACATAAACATCACACAGGCATGAAGACCTCCCGAAGTGACAGAGCAGCCACAGCTAAATGAACATGAACACGCACACACACAAAGACACACCTGAACTCCCCGGTGAGGTCTAGTTCTCCGGTGTCCGTCCTGTAGACGAGCTCCACGGGTTTAAGAGGAACGTTCTTCCGGCTTCGTTTCTTGAGTCTGCAGCCACTGGTGAAGGGAAGAAGGTAGTACGTCCCAGCAGTCAGTTCACCTTTCCAAACATACTTCTGTAAAAACAAAGGAGTCGTGATGAGAGTAAGGAGCCTTGAGTGTGGCACATTTAAGTCCATAGAAACATTATCATCAATTTTAAGTAGTCAGTCACATTCTCATTATGTTTATAATACATGTATTTTCTCCAAAATCTCGCAAAGTAAACAATTTCATCAAACTCTTCTCGTACTCTGTCTGACACGTCGATTGATCAGAAGTCTAGCAGAAGGAGAGGTTTACATATTTAACAAGGCAGTAACAAGAACATGACATTTCAAAGCTCACACACACACACACACACACACACACAGAAGCTTACATCATTGTCTCTCGACTCCGTGAAACACACCAACGTTGAGTCATCTTTGGATTCACCAGCTGACATGACAAAAAGTGCTGTGTCCACTGTCATCCAAGCTGAAGATCTGTCTGAAAAATGGAGAAAATAATACAGAAATGGAAAAAATACAATAATTACCTATGAAATGTCCAACAAGCCGTAATCAATCACATACATTTATACAATCATTAACACTCTACATTAACACATTCAATTCACATTCACATTCAAATTAATTTCAAAGTAAACATCACTTAACCCACTCAAAAAAAATAAAAATACAGGTTAAACCAGAGAAATATGTCAAAGTTAGTAGTTACTAATATATCAACGCCACTAGAACTGCCAACATCTATGCAAAATCTGAATCAATCACCAAATCCATCCCATCCCCGGTGCAATGGCTCCCGACCTTGTTTGGGCCTCCCTAAAAGCCAAAATCCAGCTAACTTCACTGTGGTGACCAATAAATCCCGATGAATCTCAGCTTGTGATCTGTTGTACTGTATGTACATCATAACACTGTGTCCGTACCGGGTCTGTGGCTGAGGCCGAGCGGTTGGATGGTGAGGTAGACCCTGCTCGCCTGAGGCAGGTGGAGCTCGTACTGCAGAGAACTGATCCGTCCGTCATCCTCCAAGAAGAAACAGCCTTTCATACAGTTGTGATTCCACTCCTGGGATAATGGACAACATGTCTACTTAACGGATGGCACTCTGCATTCATACAAACAAACAAATCAAATCATGCAAATGTTTCCCCTTTTGCTCATTTTAGCCTAATATCTGCGCTACCTTGTTGTGCGTGGAACCAATTTAAATCCCGACACAATCCCAATAAACCACTTTGGAAACTACTTGACAAAGAAATCCATTTGTTCCTTCAATAGAAACCCAAACTAATTTACAGGTCTTATTAAAAGGAGGATTGATCTTGTGATAGTGGGAGAATGTTTTGGGATGTGAATTAAGCAGTCAATCATAGCAGTGAGGCTGCTCACTTGTTTGACTAATAGAAACCATTGTTGTGATAATTACCACTCCAACCTTCAGGGGGCAGAGTCATAATTACATTATTTATGTCAGCCCGGAACACATAAACACTTGTTATACTGACGCTGATCCAGAAGAGGGCAGCAGCGTCACACTGCAGGTTGAGGTTCAAGTTGATCTCCTAAAAGACCCTGATGTGGCAAATTGGAGACTTTAACTTTGGTAAATACAGTCGTTCCAATCTTGGACCGGCAGCCATTCAAAAACATCAAGAGGCTACTTTGGCAGTATTTATGAATCCTAATATTTCTCTCATTTTGAGATCCTGTTGTTCCTTTGTCCTCCAGCGCAACTGAAATTAGGTCATAATTTAATATAGAACACGGACGTCAAAACAAGGCGGTTCTCATTTCGCTCATTGGAGACACATTAAAGGAAAACACAGTTGATGTGAACACACATTAAGAGGACACCAAGGGCCAGGCATGTCTGGAATAGGCTATATATCCTGTTAGTGGACAAATAAATCACAAAGTTAAACAAAGAAAGTGCCATAAAGACGAAGAGTGTCACTGTTTAGGAGGAAAGCCATTATCTCGGAGAATTTGTCTTGGGCTGAGAGAAGCATAAAAGATCAAACCATAACACTTCAGTGGTTTGTCCAGACAATATTAAATGAGGGAAATTGCCACGGGCACACATCCACTGTTTAAAGACCTCAGAAATAATGCCTCCACAGAGAGAGGGTCAGCGCGCAGACTAATACAGGCTCTGTCACCTCCTCCGGCCTCGGGCCTGATTTAGTGTTCCGCAGCGTGCCTCAAGACGGCAAACCAGCCGCAGACACAACCACGCGCGCCCTTACGCAAACCGGCAACCATAAATGATAACAATTAATTCAACACGAATCACGGAATAAGTAAGAATAATGACTCTTGGCATGACTCTTAATAATGACTCTTTTTAACCAAACACAAGCACGCGCAAACCTACCAAAACAGACGCCACGTCCACCCTCAACCTCCCAATTATCAGCCTGTGGCAAAATAGAAGCCAATACAGTGGAAAGACCTTCCCTGGGAGGATACACATTCTTTTACCTCCACCCTGCCTGGCCCTTTCCAATCTCAACATGGTGCTTAGACATGAAAGATGGAGCACAGGCTGTTATTTTTTATTTACTTGTTTGCTGCTGCAAAGAAAAACAGCTGAAGTTAAGCCAAAAAGAGTGAAAACAAAGAGTGTGGGATCAATACCGTCTATATCTACGGCTACGTGGCCGCTAATCAACAGCAACAGATGACAGTGGGACATCGTTGTCTACCGGAGTGTTGAGGAGGTTACCTGTAGACCTGCAGGTTCGGTGATTTTGGTGAACTTGGTGCTGCTGGGTGTCATGGTGATTGCATTTGCGGAAAGGGAAGACCGCCTGCTGCGTGCCGAGGGAGGACGGGAGGACGACCGGCAGTCTGTGAGACACACGCACACACACAGCAGAGACAAAAGAGAGAATGCACAGTCAGACCTGAGCACAGAAACAGCGATCATCCAAATACACACTTAGACAACGAATGCGTGAGAAATAAATGACGTTGTAATACAGCACCATTCAGTGACAGATTAGGTAGAATCCTCCCCTCTCCGTACAAAAAAAGCACACAATTAAAAGAGAGATGAGCCGCACACCATAATTGACGCTGTAATCTGTCTTCTCAGGTGTCCATAAGTTCAAGTGAAAACAGCTACTTTGCATTCTTCTTCTTCTGCTTGGAAATTGTGATCTCAAGTTCAACCGCCTTTAATCAATTATGGAGACATTTTCAATTACAACTGCCATAACTGCGCCCTCACAAATCCATTATCTCGCACAACTTTTATTTCCGTCGAACACTAATTGAAGCCAGAAAACATCAATTCACTAATGGGGGCTCTGATTGTTCCCAGGCTCTGGAAATCAAGATGTGAAGTAATGTGATCATCTTACCAGCAAATTACTACAGCAGAGAAATAAATAGAGCCGCAGTCGGGTATTTGTCATGGTTTTGTTTTGTTTAGTATTGAGGGGTGCGTTCTTAATTTGGAGGACAAAACTGTGACTGCGATGTGGATGTGGACAGCGATGCACACACGTAGCCCAGCCCAAGCTTACATAATATTTTGGAGTCGGGTACTGAGACAGTTATTAAAAATGCAAATATTCTCAGGGTGGCACTGCACTGACAAATCTAAGGTCCAAAAGGGCACACAAACAGTTTTGAGCACATTCAACATCTGGAATACATGACAACTGCAATTGCCAATTTTGAATGGAGTTATGGGAGACTTTTCCCAGCTCATGTCACCACAACTAGATACATTTTAGAGCCAGAATCAAAAAACACAGAGGCAGACTGACCCAATGAACCCAATAAAGATCTCCGTACAAACACAATATAAACATTATAAGTAATAAATAACATTCCACCGAATGCAACTAGAGACTTCAGTCTGATACAGTTATTATCAAATCTCAGGGCCGCTCTGTACTGACAAATCTAGCAGCAAATGGGCAGCGCAAACATTTTTGAGCTCTAAGAAAATCCCGTTCAACATGTGCGATCACGTAACAGCTGATGTCAGAACCGTGTTAAAATGTAATGGGTACTAATCAATATGTGGGAGAGGCACAATAATGTGATAATCCAGACTACTAGCTGGGAGCTCATTTGTTTTTGCAGCGGTGGTCAGCTGGGCCCTCCCCTAGACCACCGTCTAATCCCTCATCATCTCCCCTGTGAGAAGCGCGAGAATCCTTCCAATCAATAACACGAACATGGATTGACCACTTAAAGCAACCCAATCTATCTTCCCACTGTTGTCTCTCTCTCGCTCTCTCATCCAGGATTGCAGGATTTCTTCCAACGCTCAGTTCAATACCCAGACCTACCTAATATAAAAAACAGGATTTTAAACTTTACAACAAAACAGTGAAAAGCTGGTTGAAAGACATCGCCCACTTTATGCATATACCTTACTCTACTTTATCTTCTTTAATTTATTCTTCCCTGGACTTGTCATTGTGTTTTTTTTTTGTTTTTTTTTTTACCTCATTGTAAACATTTTTCTTCAAAACTCTAAAATCCTCCTATGGACACGTGTTCTAAGTAAGCATTCTTGCCTCAAACATTTAAAACCATAGCATACGGTGTTGGTTTTTTTATGTGCATATCTAATAAGCAAAAAAAAAGGAAAGATCAGTAAATAAATGTGTTGCCAAAAAATAATTTCATCACTCTCTTCAAAAATAATAACTGGTTGAAGACTATCTGTAGATGCAGTTTCAGATTTTGTGCAGGCAGTGGTGGCAATAGAAGAAGAAGATGAGTATATAATGAAATTGTAAATGATTGGCCAATGCAGCGTTACTCCTACATGCAGATTGGCTTTTGTCAATCTCGTCATGATGGAAATAATTACTAAAATCACAACGCTTTACTCTCTCCTCCCTCCAACCAGATGCTCTAATTGTGTAGGGATTATGATGTATGCACTGTCCTGATGAGGTGATTTGTCACAGGAGAGCAAAAACTCAATCAATACCAGAGCTATTATTTATTAGTCAAAACTAATCGGCGAGGCGTATTGGAGTGTGTGATTGCTAAAAACAGTAATCTGGGGTAGACCAGCAGATTCCCCAGGCTGCTAGTGAACATTTGTTGCTAGTGTTGCAATTATGACCATTATTAATATTGGAATTTTGTTCAAGGTAAAGGACTGCAACGTCCTACGTACTACATCAATTAGCAAAACATCTGAACTATATGGATGCCTGCAATCGCCAGTTTTGAGTGGTCTGAGTTATGGGTGATGTTTTTCCTGACAGACTATCGATATCAAAAGAAACACAATATAATCATAATCAACCATAATCAACTGGGAGTCAAACTCATGTACACTGATGAGAGGCAGAGAAATGTCTTCAAGACCAGAGAGCAAGGCCGATATCCTTGGAGCGACGGCTGCTACATATCTAATGATGTGGATGATCGCCAGGTGGACGAAACCAAAGTCTAATTCGTTACGTGCATGTGGCACAGATCAGATGAGTGATGGACAAAAGAACACGACAGCTAACATTTTAGCACCAGACGTAGACCACAAACCAGATATTGGAGTTTTAGCGTGACTCTCGTGTGACCAGGCGGATCAGATGTTTGGCTTGTGGCAAATCGGAAAAACGTTTCACATGTGATGCACCTTTCTTGAGCGCCACGTCTGACTCTGCCCTGGGCGTCTCTGGAGGCTGAGGCTGAGATGCTGTGGGCGCTGACGCTGAAGTTGATGACAGGGAGGTCTTTGGAAAGCTGTCTGACTGGCTGCCAAAGTTCTGTCTCTTTAGCTTGGCATCAGCTTCGAGCCGTTCCAAAGCAGCCATCTGACACTGCTCCGCTGTAGACACGAGCAATCTGCAGAACTGACAGACACAGGAAATCAAAAAGTCTGGCTGTGATACATGAGCACAGGTTTCAGGGAAACAGGGTTGAAACAAATGAGACAAGACATTTAGCTGTGTTTACTTGTGCACTATTGTTTATTTGAATGCCACGCTGACTTTTCTGGTTCTTTCAAAAATACAAATTAACAGGAATTTCCATAGTAATGACCAATTTACTCCACTTCCTAACAATATCCACGATCCAATGAAAAAAAGGGAACTGCATGTGAATGGTCACTTGTGGGCAAAGAAAGAAATGAAACACTACACTCATGATAATATGGGACAAACTGTAAACATGTCCACTGTCCAATGTGGCAGGGTATAAGAGGGCAACACTGTCACAGAGAGAGCAGAAACCTACCTCTGCATAGTCCAATTTGCCATCCTTGTTGACGTCGGCTATTGCAAAAATGGCCGACACCTCTTCGGTTGACATTTTCTCTCCTCCCTGAATAATGAGAGTAAACATCAGACTCATCTTCAGGCATTTAAACTCTGTACTGGCAATTTAAGAATCCATCACAAACTTCAAATGTTGCATCAAATCTTCCCTAAAAATTCCCAGAATGCAACTTAGTATATATTACAGGCCTCAGATCAACTTTCGGTGCAGGTCAGAAACGTATTAATACGGTGTGATATATGTATAACGGGTGTGTACTTGGTAGGTAAGTTGTAATTCATTTTACGATAGAACTTGTAGAAAATGTATATGGAGAATGCGGGCATCGATCCCGCTACCTCTCGCATGCTAAGCGAGCGCTCTACCATTTGAGCTAATTCCCCGTATTGGACTACAGGGGGAAGACACGAACAGAGAGAGAGCCCGAGCGAGAAGGAGAGGAGAGGAGAGGAGAGGAGAGGAGAGAAGAGAAGAGAAGAGGAGAGTAAAGGAAAGGAGGGATTTCAGTCACCCCACAAATCATCAGCCAATGTGATGAGCACCTCGGGGTTATTTACAGTTAGGAGACTCTTCTCCAGTTGTCTGTGGCTGACGGCTACGTCACCATTCAGTCCATGGTTTTTGAAAGCTCTCATCCGGAAGAACGGCACTGCGACGAGAGGTTGCAGGCGGTGGGCGGATGACGTCATCGTGAAGGCGGAGCTATGACCGAGCGCGGGAAGTGGACCCAGCACCGTTATTACTGGTGGTACCGTTGGTAAGACTACGGCGAATCCTTCGGAAAAAGTCTCTGGAGAATGCGGGCATCGATCCCGCTACCTCTCGCATGCAAAGCGAGCGCTCTACCATGTGAGCTAATTCCCCATACTACGAACCATT